>JARFIX010000203.1:0-177052 GCA_036346125.1 Lycocerus yunnanus
ACCTGCCATCCTTTGCAAAATAAAAGATCAATTTAATTATTAGATTTTAATAAAAAATAAAAATAAATTTAATTAATTACGTGGATAATTATTCTCTTGAGAGAATAACTAACCAAGTACTAAGGAAACTAAAATTACCTAGCTAATAACTTACAGACTAATATTTAAAATTTACAATAATTAAATCTACGGCAATAAAAATATAATTAAACTACTTAAACTAACCCAAACAAAAATATACTGTAGTCTATAATTTAATGTGGCTTACCAACTTTGGGGGTAATCACTATGTTTAATTGTTGTCTGCACTATAAGGGCCCTTTGTGGGGGGGTCACTTCACTGTCTTCTTTCACTTATCGATGAGTTGAAGAACGATGATGGGATTGCTGATTGAGGGACGATATAGTTGGTTATGGGTGAGGGTATATTAGTCACTAAATTTAACACATTAGGACTACCCTTTAATTTAATTTTCTAATATTAGATAACTATTATACTGTACATTCATTTAATAGCACATCAAAAACAATTGTTTAATTGTTGCATCGCACCTAAATTTAATGTTCATCTTACTTTTAACAGTGTTGCGATTTGCGGCACCAACTTTAGTTTTACTTGAAATTTAAATTTAACTTAAATCGACCGACAGGCGAACTTAGGTAATCTATACAAATCTAACTCTTTCACTAATTTACTTTAATCTAGTATATAAATTAATCTACCCAAAAATCTATCGAAGGTGACCACTTCGGCCTATCTACGTGACTGACTCATTTTTTTCTTGAAAAGTTGTTATTAGCAAATGAAGGGGGAAACTGGTCAAACAATTCTCACGAAAACCACCCTAAAATATTAAAATTTATTACTTTAATGTTTTAGGGCACAAATCTACTGATATATGATACCCGAGTAATCGATACAAAGGTCTTTCAGAGTTGCCGATGCAACTGTGATACTCAGATACCGCCAATGCAGCTGTGATACTCAGAAATCTTAAGATTTAAGTTATCAGGTGCACCCTAAAACCAGTTCAAATTCAACTTTAAATAAAATTTAACACATGGGCGTATCGAAAGAATGTTTGTGTTTAAGATTTAAAATGTTACAAAATGAATTTTCGTAACATGGTATATAATAGTATCTACAAATAGTATATAAGTACATCAACCAACATAATATTAAGTAAAATAATATTACAAGAAAATATACGAACAAGAAAGAACAAAAACAAGCTCTTTAAGGTGAGGATCAATCTTGTCGGAGTTGTAATAAGGCCACAATTTACGCAATAATTTTATGCATTTTGATGACCGTCCGTGCAGATTTACCTAGCGTATCTACCTTGGGGCGGGGCCAACTAAAGCAGTGTTAGTAGGAGGCAGTCGCTCCCAGAGATCTGCCGCGTCAACTTTCAAACTTTTCGAGTTGGAGCCGCTTAAGGGATGTTTTTAATGAGTTTCCACACGCCCGCGCCCGTCCCGGGCGCTGACGGCGCTCGAGCGGTTTTGACAGTGCAACCACCTCAGAAACGAATTCACACAAAAGTGATTTTGTAATAAAATTAACATCTAAAATTTTTTTAATAAAATTAACATCTAAAAGCAGAACAATTTTAATTACATTCCTACAATTTTTATTACAGACCTGTCTTTTCATTTATTTATAATTTTTATTACAGACTTGTCTTTTTATCTGATTATAAGCCAATGTAAGTACTTTGAGTACTGAAGCTACCACCGGTGGAACTTACATGTTTTGCCCAGCTACATTTTGTACCACCGGTGGAACTTACATGTCGACTCTCGGTAGTTTTCCACTAAGAGGATTAAAATTTGACCATCGGTAGAACTTACATAAATATGTCCTTATCATTTACTACCTGTCGATAACAATATTTTTATTTTGTGTACAAAATAAAAAATTTTTACCACCGAAGCTTTTAGTTAAGTGTTCCAAAGTCGTATTAACAACATCACGCCTAAAAAACCTCATTTAAGTGTGCTTCAATGGAGCCATATCGTCTTTTTGGATTCGCAGGGTATGTCGCATCAAAAAATTGCAAAACGAATAAAGTGTTCGAAGTATACTGTGACAACCACTTTAAACCGATACGCCGAACTGGCTCGGTGAAAAATAGATCAAAAATTGGACGAAAACGTTTGACAACCGCCAGGGAGGATCGGATTTTGGAGAGAATGTTGCTGAAAAATCGCAGAAAAACATCAAAAGACTTAAGAAGGGACTTAGCAATGCACTGTGGGGCACAAATTTTGTCACAAACTGTTAGAGGACCCTTGAAGGAAAGTGGATTGCATGGTCGCAAAGGACGTAAGAAGCCCCTTTTAAATCAAAATCAAATTAAAAAACGATTAGAATTTGCGAGAAAGTACAAAAATTGGAAAGTTGCCGATTGGTCAAAGATAATTTGGTCAGACGAAAGCAACATAGAGGTACGTATTTTAGGCATATTTTAACAAAATAATTTTATAATTACAACTAAAAAATACGAGGAAAAATACTTATTTTCATTTTTTTTTTAAATTAAACGAAATTTAAACTAATTTTCCAGCTTTTCGGTCAACCTGGAGCAACATCCGTGAGAAAAAGGGTGGGGGAGGAGTTTAATCCTGATTGTATTGTGCCTACCGTTAAATTTGGCGGCGGCAGTATTATGGTTTGGGGCTCAATGTCGGCCAGTGACGTGGGAAAAATTAAAATATGCGAAGGAAGAATGAACTCAAGCACCTATATCGCAACTTTACAAGACCATTTAGAGGCTACTATTGTAAAACTTTTTCAAGAAGAGAGCCCTGAAAATGTTTTTTAACAGGACAATGCTCCATCCCATTGTTAAAAAAAAACAAAGCGATGGTTTACTGAAAACAAGATTCCCTTTTGGAGTGGCCGCCACAGAGTCCTGACCTGTCGCCCATAAAAAAATTTATGGGCAATATTTAAAAAAAAGGTAGCACTTTGTAAAACCAATTCAAAAAAGGCATTAAAACAGGTAATTTTTAAAAAATGGGAGAAAATCAATAAAGATGTTTGTTATAAATAAGTTGCTACCATGCCTGATCGGCTTAAAAGCGTCATTAGGGCAAAAGGTGGTGCCACAAAATATTAAATTTTGTTAATAAACACATAGTTTCAATCTATATTTGTAATTTCTTTTATTGAAAACCCTTCAAATTGCCTAAAAATCCATAAATCATAAATATCTACAGGTGGCCAACTTCTTTTGAGCAAGGCTGTATTACAATTGCTACCTTTTTGCTACTTACATTATTATTTTTTGACAATATTCGTGTTTTCAAGTGAAAATTAATACAAAAACTAATCAAGTACTAATTCATCGAAGAATGTATCAAAAAGTTCAATTGTAAAATACTTTTTGCAGCACAATCATAATGTTTCTAGTAATTTTCTACTAACTTACACATACGCAGTTGCCGCCTTTTTACTAATGACAGAAAATCAACCTTGGGGGTGTTCCATAATCTTTAGTCTGCACACGTTTGATTTGCGTGTGAGCTCTACTTAATCTTCCACTTTGGATTCATTCAAAGCGTAAGTTTGATTTCTACTTGCTGGCGCTTGCCAAAAGCTCATGGGTCAAGTTTTTCAAAATTATGCAGAATTTTTTATAGTCTATTGATTCTACCACAATAGTGACTAAAAATATCACGTCATAGCCTGAGCAACAGTTGATATGTTAAAATTTTCAATTTACTGCTGAAAAACTAAACTGCCAGTAGCGGATCTATCATTGGGCAGTTCAGTGCGAAGCCCATGGCAGAACCAGGGCCTTCATATTATTGCAAACTGATGCCTGAACTTGAAACTGAATTTGCATTCTATTGTCAATTTACATTATATTTACATATTGCGAAGTACTGCGACTTTAGGGTCCATGAATTTTTTTGCACAGAGACCCACTCGGTGCTAGATCCGCTACTGTAAACCGCATAGTATTATAATAAACCAATTGGTTTGGGGATATGAAATATCTCAATGCTGTCTCGGCATCAGGAGGCAAAACATTAAATAATATTAAAAATTATGCAGAAGTTTTATAGCCGGGTCAATGAAACATAATAAAGAGCGCGTTTTTTTTAACATGATATCCCCAGTGGGCATACTCTACCGAGCATTCATTGTTTAATTTAAGATGATTAATGCTTTAATCTTTTAGAGCTCTTTGTATTCATCGATGGACCTAGTTGATCTGGATCAATTCATTTTAAGGATATGGTTCATTAATGGTTGTGGATTTTCCTGAGAATTTTCCTCTTGTTCTTCAAGGTCATCATCATCTGGCATTACCAAAACATCTTTGGTAAACATTCCATTACAAACGTAAATAATCATGGAAACATGGATTTGATTATTTATATTTCTTCTTGTTTTGCCGATTTTATCTATTATTTATGTGATTAATGTCCCATTTTTCACTCGTAGTTATCTTGAAGTTAGCGAGCTTCAGGTTAAATTGACAAAATAATCAATCAGATGACAATAAAACAAATACATGATCTGATTGGTTATTTCGTTAATTTAACCTGAAGTTTGCTAACTTGAAGATAACTATGAGGAAGAAATCGGGCATTGGTGGTTCAGTGTTTTTCATTTTTCAGAAATATCAACTTGGATATGGACCAACTTCTATGGAGAACTTTTGATTAAAATTTCGGAAGCTGTTGTATAAAAAACAAGAATGAATTGTTATAAAATTTTTATTTATTTAACCTTTTAATTTTAAAAATTTTAATCTAATATAAAATTTTTATTTTACCACCCAAAAACAATATGAATTACATCACATGTTCAAGATAATAATAAAGAATTGCCTTTTGCAAATAATTTGCTTTCCCACCGTGCATTTTTTCATATTTGATATGGTAATTTTACATTTATTACTTTGAAATACTTTTACAAAACGTATCTATTAAATTGCAAGGAATTTCCTAAATTTTATATTATATAGTAATTTATTATAAAATTGTCAAGTTAAGTCATTAACTGAAAAATGTCAAGTTTTTCAATTTTTGCCCAACATGGAGCAAAATGCCGTGTCGTCCTGTTGTGAAGCAAAAGAAATTCTTGGTATAAGGAACGTTTCCGTTCCTCCGGGTTTTCTTGCCTCAAGTACGTAACGTGTTATCTACATGCAAAGAAAAAATAAATTGTAAATCAATTGAAATATTTTGCTATTTTTATTTTTAGGCGGGGAAAACACATAGAAAAATTTTCATAGTTGTATTTGAAAAAATAAATACAGTAGAACCTCGATTATCCGGGCCGATCGGGACCGTGCTCGGCACGGATAATTGAAAACACGGATAATAATAATTGACATTTTTGTTAAATTATTACAAAAAAATACACTAAACAGCTTTGTATGTAATCCAAGTGCACCTCTGAAGTAAGCATAAATTCTATTCATTTGATTTCACATAGTATACTACTAAAATTGCGAATGTCCATGGATAAACTGCTGGCGCCGCACGGATAAGCCCGCACGCATAATAATCTGACGGTAATCGATGTATAATGAGCGCACGGATAAACCGCTTCACGGATAATCGGGGTTCTACTGTAATGTGATTTTACTCCTTGCATTGGTTATAATCAATATTGTGCCATTGACTAATTCATAGACAAAACTTAGGTTACGTATGATTAAAACTATCGCACCAAGTTTCAGTTTCAAGTCATACTCGGGTACTCCGGGATGCGATATTCCATTAAGGATAACCGCATCTAAAACATTTTGATAGTCGCTTCCATCGGCCACGCATGTATCGGCGCTATACAAATGTACCGTTTCCCCAACCAACCGTTCCAAAATCAAATGGTTAATTTCAATAATGGAAACGTTGATGCCTGAAAATAGAGAGGAGAATCGTCATCGTCACATCAAAACATTAATATTAAAAAAAATATATACAATCAAAAGCATCTACACGTATTGCATTTTCAAAAATATGTGAAAAAATGTAATCGAGTATATAAAATTTAATGTAGGTACTTGCGCGAAAATTATTAAAAAAAATATGTACATAGTATAAACAAATCACTTCAAGAAAATAATATGAAGATATAACTGTGAACTATTTATTAATTTACAACAATTAAAACAATGTATGAAGGGGCACGAGTATAAACTTACCTGAAAGAATTGCTCGTCGACAACATTCGTCCGGATCGGAAAGTATTTCTGCCGGGTATACGTGTTCTATAAGATCTTCCAGAGATACGCAAAATGGAACACCCGCAAGAGGTATCACTTCTTGGGTTTCAATTTTGACGGAAGGCACTCGACCTTCTCCAATTGCCAAGATGAAATCGGAATATTCGGGATCGCTCGTTCGTTGATTGATTTTCAAATGTAATTTTTCGACAAACGGCCAAATGTCGGAATAGGGCAAGCTGGCTGCCACCACATCCGATATGGCACCGCCCGGAACAATAGGGGGAATTTGTCTATAATAAAGAAAAGGTATATAAACGATTGAAAAGTAAAATGTTTTTAACTAAAATCATTATTAGGGAAGCAGGAATTGTGAATAAATATAATTTTACATGCGAGTTTTTTTGTGTGTCGGTCTAAACGATTTGGCATCCGGTAATATAAAAAAGAAATTTAAGTTTAATCGGCTCACCTAAAATCACCTGCAAACAGAATGTGCTTTCTTCCAAATAACCAACCACTGGCCATCAGATCTTGCAAACCCTTTGCGAGACACTCGATGGTTTTTCTGTTGGCCATGAGAGCTTCATCGTAGATAATTAAATCTGTCTTGCTGATGAGATGTCCTCGCTGGCTGGTATTGGAAACGCCCCATTCGCCAATCTCTATATCTAAGGGAAGTCTGAACGTGGAATGGGCAGTTACTCCTCCTATAAATTTGCAAGTTTTTTGTGATAAAAAAATTCATTTGATTAAACGAAACTATATTTGATATGTTTTTGTGATAAAAATAAGTACGACAAACCCTTGTGATTTAGAGCGGCAATTCCTGTCGAGGCAGTGCAAAGAACGATCTTGTGTAGCGATCTCAGTTTGGCCGTGATTGCGTTGAGCAGAACAGTCTTTCCCGATCCTATGTAATGTCAGTTATAATAATATTCTCCTTGTAAATTACACAATAAAATACTGCATATTACCTGCTGGTCCATCGACGAACATGATGTTGGAATCGTGTTCTTTTTTCTCCGCAAACAACGGCCACCACGTGCCGATAAATAGCAAGCTGTTCGGCATTAAGGTTTTGCTCCCAATATTCGATTTCTGCTACACATTCGGCTTCCGGCCACCTAACCGCTTCTCTGCCAATTTCCATCGTCGGGTCTTCTACATTTGGTAGGCCGTAATCCGTCAATGTTCTTCCGTGGAGTCGCAACATTTGATCGATATCGGTTAATCCTAAACTATATCCGAGTTCAACGTTATCTGGAGAAAAATGTGTATAAATTTCAAATTTCTTTTTAAATTTTTTTGGATGTTTCTCACCTGTTCTAAAGATGTGATCTTTGCATAACTGATCACGGAACTCTTGCCATAATGTTACCGCCGGTGCACCGTTGGTAATTATGGTAAAATATAGTTGACGCAAACCAACTCCGGTTTTGAAGCGCGCAGCTTCTCGCATAACCTCGGAGTATTCCTTGTCGTCGTTTAAAAGACCACTAAAACTAAAGATTCGATAAAAAAATAGTTAGGTTATTCGATACCGATTAAACTAACCGAGCAAAAGCTGCTTCTTGAAATGTTTTGTACAAACATTCATCGACCGTTCTCATGTCTTCATAACTACGACTCGGAAAGCGCATCAGGAGCATCCTGAGAAAGAACACCTCTCCCAGAGTCGGAGAAACAAATCGAATTCTTGCGACCGGACGTTTAAGGACTCGTTTGGTCACAAAATGTTTGCCTCCGTGACATTCCAAAACTGGCACGGAACTATTTCGTCGCGGTTTCGAATCGACGTTGTATTGTTCGTAAAACGTCAAATACGTAACGTCGTCGAATTCCGCCGTTTCTGGACGTTGAAAGTACATTATCAACTTGGAAGCGCTGCGTTCACGTGCTTCGGTTTCTTTTCCTGGTAGAAACATGATGAAGTCTTCGTTGTGTAAATGAATCGGTAATACAATGACGGTTGGTTCTCGACAGCACAAATCAAACTCGAAGATGCGCCAAGCAGCCTCGGAGGCGCTGACATATCTGAATCTGGCGTACTGTTCGATTTCGTCGTTGTCGTCAATCATTTGTGCGAGAGCGTGATCAGGGCCTTTATGAATATATTTGTATAAATATTTCACGACCTGTAATAAATTAAGAATAAAACGAATTAAAAAGTGGTGTATTCATATTTTTTTCTTTTCGCTATTTTCGGATAAACATAATATTAGGTATTCATCATATCGATGGAAAAGTTGTATGCATAACATCTTACCTTGGCACCAGTTGCAACTTCCAAATTGCAATGGCAATCCATCAAAAGCAATACCGCAGGATTATAAGGTACAATCCACGTGTTATCGATAGGTTGCTTCGACGATGGGTGCATCACGTTCTCAAGCACAGGACGTCTATACTGGATGAAGCCCTTTTCATCAGTATGCGTCACGAGATTGAGCTTCTTGGGGAAATGTTTTTTGCACCGATTCGTTTCCGGATCCGTGCACGGCGCACGTGAACGATTGACATTGCACGGGCCATGCACCATGTGCGCTAGTACAATTGTTCTCAATCTGCCGTCGGCCTCTTCGGCAGATGGAATCGTTGCACGCACAAACTCGTCGATTTCGGTGCTCTCCTTTGGTCCACCTCCTGCGAAATTACAAATTTTCTTTATTTTATTAATTCAAAAAGTATCTATTAAATTTGTTGGTTTTCAAAACGCTTCCTTCTAATTGATTGATATTAAATTTTTAAACAAAACCAACTCACCTTCAACTCTAAAGGCGATGTGGGCATGGGGTAAACCTCTTTTTTGAAATTCGATTGTGTAGAGTATCGACACAATCCTTCCAAATAATTGACCGCTTCTCATCATGCCAACCAGACGTTTCAGCTTGAGCTCGAAAATTCTGGTGCACAGATCGGGTCTATCGATGCCGTACTCGCCTTCGTTGCAGCTGCTTACAATTTCCGGCCATTTTGGATTGCAAGTCACCGTTAAAAAGAAGCTTGGTTTTCCTAAGCGATGTACGATTGCCATAGCGTCCTGATAGCGCTCGTACATGTATCGCGGTGAGTGGGTAAACGTCGACGGCAAGTAAATTTTACCGGGCAATACACCTCCCTCAGCGGCGATACTTTCGCAGGCCTCCAATTCTCTTCGAGTGGCAATTCGACTGCTATGCTCGAGTTGCCTCTTGCGCAGCAAACTCAGTCGTTCCTCTTCAACACGGCACCTGTAGGCAAATAGTTGTTATATTAAAATTATTTAATTGACACGATTTAGTTTTTTTTCTTAAAATATATATAAATTTCATCCATCAATTGCGTGACGATAAATAACATGAATTTTATCAACAAAGATTTTGAATGGTAATAATTGTATAAACAAAAATTGTCATGAGGACGCTAATAAGGAAAAAGGCTTACCACATATCGACTAAATACTCTTGCGATAAACGACGAAGTTTCGTAAAACGGGCATCTGATAGTAATTTATGTCGATAGTAGCGAGCCTGTGTTAATTTCTTGCCATTTTTATCGCACAAATCAAACGACCATCCGTAGTTCCCTTCTGGAAAAAGCAGTGGGTACTGGAACGGCTCGTAAATGGCGTTCATGATGTGAACCTGATGGGGTTTGCTTTCGCCGATTTTCCATATAACAACCTGGAGTTTTAAACACATTAAATTAAAAAATGTTAGTTTATTTACATCCGAAAAATATCGATGTAATATGTAAATTATTTAATACTACCTGTCGTGGATGATATTCGGAAGTTGTTTTTAAAAGGCCTGCAACTTCCGCGGTAGCCGGAATATCTCCAAGTATGGGGCCGTGGGTTCGGCGGTTTGTTTGTTGAAACACTAATCGTGCTTCGCTGGACTGATGTTCCGCCAAACTATGGAATTGGGCGACGATAGGATTTCGAGCGTGCAAGTAGGTTTTGATTTCTCGCACAATGCTTTCGTCGAGGCCTTGACGAATGCCGTCCTCAATGTGCTCATTGGGATCGCTTATGTACAACACGGTGTTGTTACGCGAAGCATTGTACGATAGATCAAATACTCGATGATATATTCGGCCCTGGACTTTGACAAAACTGATGCCACTCGTTGGGTTTTGAAATCCACCTTCGGTCCCAAGGGCAGATAGCGCAAAAACGTTGTTATATTTTCGCGCGTCCTTTAAAAATCGCTGGTTGCTGTAAAACGGTGCTTGCAGTGGTGGAAGAGTATGTATACCAAAAACACTTTGACCGCAACACCAAAGCCGCCTATTTGCCTCTTCGGCAAACAACGGAGCACGACAATGTTCACATTTAAAAACGTTTTCGGCCAGCAACGATACAACTTTCATTCTGAAAGATGACAATTATGTACCTCATATTTTTTAAATTTCCGAGTATTACAAACATTTGAAAAATAAACTTTAGATATTAAAATTTAATTACCTGATTGGTACGATAGAATTTAAATTATTACCCGTATGTCTTCCTAGACACACGGTTCGCTTCTTCGGTCATTTTCTGCATTGCGGTATTTTTTTGCAGAATTTCTATTGACTTCAGGATTAGTTTGGGCATACTTCTGAACTGCTATTCTGTTAACATCAGGATTCGATTCCTGGTAGTTCTTTACCGCCCGTCTGTGTATATCTGATTCGATTCTGTGTAATTTTCACAGCTCGTCTGTTTACATCAGGATTCGATTCTGTGTAATTTTCACAGCCCGTCTGTTTACATCAGGATTCGAGTTTGTGTACCTCTTTACAGCCTGTCTGTTCACATCGGGATTTAATTTTCTGTATTTTTCAACACTGTCAGTGTTGCGTTCGAGAATGGAAGTTACTGCCTTAGGCTTGCCACGACAAACTTTTTTAGGCCTTCCACTCGATCGAGTTGCTGATTCTTCTATTACCTAAGACAAAAATATTTTTAATTGGTTTCATTAAAAAAAATACAAAAATTAAAAAAATAGATTTAGTAATGCAAAATACTACATACCTCAACAGATTCAGTTGGAAACGGTGACAGTTGACCACTGCGCAAAATTTCCTCGGCGTGCAGTCTGATTTCACTTCCTATGTATCGTTCCTGTTCAGGACGTCGATTCAAAGCAAGGGAGGTCGCGAAAGCGATAGCAAAAACTCCGCAATCGTATCCATTCCCTTGATTTTGCACAGGAAGGAATCTGACTTCGGGCAATTCCTCGGGAAATAGCGCGTTCAAATAAGTAGTATGATGTTGGTGTAACTGACCAGAATTCAAACTGTCGTATATATATAAGATTTGTCCGTCGTAATAGGTACAGATCCAATGTCCAATCTTCGAATTATTAAAACTAAATAATATCTGGATGTCCCTCGTTCCCCTTTCCACAGGCTAAAATATTAAAAATAAGTAACACGATTTGTTTTATTAAAAATAAAATATACCTGAATATTTTCCACTCCATACAACAGGTTTGAAGATTGCACATTGAATCCATAATTCAGCAATATTGCACCAAACATATCCATGTGGACATTTGTCAAATATTTATCTGATGCATTGGGAGCAAAAACTGACCAGATATCTTCCTCCGGCAAAACCAAATTCTCCATAACATCCGAATCAAGTGGAGGCATAGTATCCAAATCAAGTCGAGCCATAGTATCCAAATCAAGTCGAAATTTCTTCGTTGCGGAAAAATTGTCCAACTTGAGGGCACAAAATAAGAATTTCCCAATGCGCGACGTACCATTTTTTGCAAAATGCAAATCTAAAATCGAGGCAAACCGATCGAGCTCAAAACGCGAAAATCGGTCTTCAATCGAAGTCACCATTGCGTTTCAAAGAAAAACTTCGCATGCGATCTAAAATAAAAACAGGGCAAAAATTCAAAAGTTAATTCCGACAAAACTCTATTTTCCGTCCCACACCCTCGCCCCAAATTTAATCAAAATCTTCGAAAACTGTGGAAGAAGTATCGAAAAACGAAGTACAAAGCTCAAGTGTTGTGGGGGCGCCGAGAAGAAATTTAAAAAGTAAAATTCGGTATCGCGCTCTCGTCCTTGCCCCAACCTGCTCACAAAATTTCAATCTTCTAGTTGAATTTCACATTTTTTCGGCCACTTTCGCCCCCGTTTCGATCGCTCCCGTGCCCCCACCAAAATCTGACAATTTTCCGTTCAATCCCCGTCGATTCCCACCTACCCACCAAATTTCAGCTCTCCACGACCACCCCACATATGCTCTGTAAATTATGAATGAGTGAGTGAGTGAGTCACGGACTCAACTTTAGAATTTAGACTAGCAGGTAAAATCGGCCTTACGGCCGATTTCACTTGCTAGCTCTGCGAGGCGCCGACCTCTGGTCGGCTCGCGGCCGTCGGCCGCGCGGTTTTTCTTGACGTATTACTTTTTTTTGACATTGTATTTTTGGTTTGTATTTGGTGATTTCACTTTAAAAGAATTTCTTCATGGTAACAGAACGTAATGTAGTATTGGCAAACACTTTTACGACATTGATGTGACGTGTGATTAACTTTTGAATAATGCAATGCAATATTTTTTAATCTCTCCAAACTCCAAAAAAATTTTCTCGACAACGTAGTGACATCTCGTGAAATTCAGTCAACTAATTGGCAATTGTTTATTTCCTTAATTTGCTACAAAAATTTTCATAAATTTCAATGAAAAAGGAAAAGCCGTTTGGTAAAACTTTTAAAAATTAAAAATATTTTGATCCTTTCTCACCGACCAATATTTAATTTGAAAACGGCTGCGTATGCCTCTAACCAAATAGAATTTTTTATGTATCATAGGTTTTCTTTTGTAAATCCACCGTTAAAGGTATGAGGCGCGTATGCAATTTTTACAAAAGTTTCAAGGGTTTCAAAAGTTTACGATTTTTTCGTGAAAAATAAAATTTATTTAATTTTGAATCAAGCGGGATTTATTTATTTTTTCCCTACCAATACTGAACATTTTTCAATAAAAATTTTTTATAAATTTCTTTTTGGTTTGTTCACAATGTTGGCCCGACTGTGTTAAATTTTAAAATACCAACTTTCGGCTTTCAATTTTGGCAAAATCGGCTTTCGGCCGATTTCACTTGTAACTCTGCGAGGCGCCGACCTCTGGTCGGCTCGCGGCCTTGGGCCTCGCGGTTTTCCTTGACGTTTTAATGTTTTTAACACTGAATTTTTTGGGTTTTTATATGGTGGTTTCACTTTAAAAGAATGTTTTCATGGTCATCAGAACGTGATGTAGTAGTGGACAACATTTTGCGATGATAATTTGACGTGGTATTAGCTTTTCCTTCTTTGTTTGTAACATTAGTTAGAATCAAAATTTCGACGTGTGACAATTGTCGAGGTTCTCAACATTGTGTAAACATGTTGTTTTCATCTCACGTTCTTAAAATATACTCGTATATACTCGTATAACACGGGTGTGCCTACGGCTTTCCCTAAATATCGGTCTGCCTACCGCCTCCGTCTAATCTAAAATGGGGTCAAGACTTGAGAAAAAATTCAACCACTCCTGTCATAAAAAAATTTTAGTTTTTGTATTTGAAGGTTACATTTTAAAAGCATTTCTTCATGGAAACAGCATGTAATGTAGGTTTGTATAACACTTTTACCACGTTGATGTGACGTGTGGCTAACTTTGGAATAATACAATATTTTTAATCTCTCTGCTACCAAACGTTATGACAAACGTTCTCGACAACCCATTGACATCTCGAGGAATTCAGTCAACAAATTGTCAATTACTTATTTCCTTAATTTGCTACAAAAATTTTCAATAAATTCCCAAAAAAAGTAAAGCCGTTTGATAAAACTTTTTGAAATTAAGAATATTTTTCCTCTGGAGATTAATCTCCTTAGACACAAACGAAATCTATTTATTTCTCTACTAATGTTGAACATTTTGCAAAGAAATTTTTTATAAATTTCTCTTCCGTTCCTTCTACAAAGTTAGCTCGACTGTGTTTAATTTTTAAAATATCGCCAAAATAAGTTTTCTATCCGATTTTATGGCCGGAATCAGTAGGAAAAATTTTATAATTTAGTCATGCTAGCTTACTTAAAGCTGAAAAATCTCTTTTTGCAATTATTTGCATCTTTGCTAAGTAACAGTCGCACTATTGAGGAGAATGTCGCCAATATATTTTTCTAAATTTTTGAAAAAGAATTATTTTTGTTTCTTCAGCACACACTTGCAAAACTAAATGGAAAACGTGCTATTCTATTTTTCTAAAATCAATCCTATTACATACAAAACGGATGATTTTGTTTTCATCTAAAACGCACCCGGTTTGTATCCAAAATTTTGAAGTCTGCAGTTTTTCTTAGATTGTGTCTTTATTTGCCGTTTTTCGACTAAATGTGTAATACAAATAAATTTCCTACTTTTCTTTTTGTAAATTCACCGTTAAAGGTATGAGGCGCGTATGCAATTTTTTTTCTCGTGAAAAATAAAATTTATTTAATTTTGAATCAAGCGGGTGTTATTTATTTCCCTACTAATACTGAACATTTTGCAATAAATTTTTTTATAAATTTCTTTTTGATTCGCCCACAATGTAGGCCCGAATGTGTTAAATTTTTGAAATACTGACGAAATAAGGTTTTTATCCGATTTTATGGCCGGAATTAGTACGAAAAACTTGATAATTTAGTCATGCCAGCTTACTTAAAACTGAAAAACCCCTTTTGCAATTATTTGCATCCTTGCTAAGTAACATTGGCTGTGTTCAGGCTAAGATCGCCAAAATATTTTTTCCAAATTTTTGACAATTAAATATTCACAACATTTATTTTAATAAATTTTCAAAATGGCCTCCCTCATTTTCAGCATACATACGTGCTCTTTTCAAACAATGTCTCTTTTAACAATGTCACGTATGTGTGCTGAAAATGAGGGAGGCCATTTTGAAAATTTATTAAAATAAATTTTGTGAATTTATTTAGTTTTTTTAACCTACACCTTGTTCATTATTTTCGTAATTTATGTGAAAACGGTTGGTTTCCTAAAAAAAATTATTAAACCAACGTTGTAGCCCGTTAAATTTTCTATTCGGTTTGGGCCGTTAGTTTTTTTCTAAGATGTTTTGTTTAAAAGATACGGGGTTGGGAAGAAAAGTAAAAAAAATAAAACTCGGAATTTTTTGACATTTTTTCCCTTAATTTAATTCATAACTCGAAATCTGTTGATTCTAGGCGATAAGGGGTTATAACATAATTTTTAGATATTTAAATGCTCTATAGAAAAGCTCTAATCCATTAAACCCAAAAAATCAAAAATATCGGTGCAATGGTTGCTTGAAATCATAAATTGAAAAAATTGCTTTAAAGTGAGGTACCCCCAAGGGTTTGGACTTATTCCCCTTAGGTGACCAGTCACGTTTAAAGGAGATAAGAGGGTCGCGCCGGTCAGGCTAAGAAGGACAGTGATCACCGGAACCTTGAAGCATTTTGGTTTATCTACCAAAGTTAGTGTAAATTAATTAATCGTTTCGATTAATAATTTAGTGATCATTCTATCTTTTATTGTTGTTTTTAATTTGATCTTGTATTCTATAGACATTTAATTCTTCTCTAATGTCAGAGAAGAATTTTAATACGAACGGCCAGAAGGAAGGCTGCCGCTGGGAGCCCGAAGATACAAGCCACAAGGAAAGAGAGACATAGATTGACCGAGAAAAAGATGGGTGCCGGAACAGGCTACATAAGCCTAATCCGTGAAGCGAAGAAGAAGAATGAACTTTTTATCTATGCAGTGCTGTTTACCAGCACCTAAAGTTTATAAAAAAAATACTTCAAAAATCATACAACATCCCTATTAATCAATTATAAAATAATTTTCTATAATTACTATTTTATTTATTAATCACGTATAATATAATAATTAATAACGTTAAATGTTATAAAATGTAAAAGTTACAAGTAAAACAAAACAAAAAGAGTTTTTGAATTAGTGCGATTTTATGTCTGAAAGTAAATAGTGATTATTCTTAATAATCTATAAATTAATAAACAAATATTTTCTAGATACAAGCAAGTAAGTCAAAAGTAGCTCAAAACCGTGTTTGTTATCATTTGACAAAGGTCTTTTCCTGCATTTTCATTTCTGGTAGATCATATCTTTTTAATGACGATTGACTATGTTGCAGACAGCGCGTCACCCTGTCTCGCTCTTTCAGTTATTTCAAATTCCTCCGTTTTTTCATTTGCGACATCAACTGTGCCCTTTGTATTCTCAAATGTTATTAATGCATTCTCAAATATTTACAAAATAATTATTAATATCTAATGATCACATCAAGACTTCTATGAGATAAACAATATTCCGGTTGTCATACTGTTTGTAAAATTTGTTAGTTTTATAAAATTTTTCTTCTACAAAAATGTAATCCTTTTTTATCAAACATATACACTCATAGGTAATATTAGTACTACATGACACAGTATTATTCCGTAATTCAGATATTTTGATTTATGTTTCAGATTAACAATATTTTGTGTTGCAAAATCGTATTAACGTGATTTTACAAAGAGTTTTCTTTTCCGAATGAGTTAATAAGATAATCTCTAAAACTTCAGCACATGGTCCTTAAAATAAACTCATATAAGGTTTGTATTTTTAATTTAATTGAATTTGTGGGTGGCTTGATACAATTTCAAATTTTGAACAAGAAAATTTAATTCTTAATAAAGATTTTTGTCCTATTTGTTATGATTTTTGCAGTGCTTCTAATAAAAGTTCGCGGAAATTTATAACTTTGCTAGTAATTGTCCCATTTAATAGAAACAACAACCTCACAAATTTTGTTAATGAGAACAATAACTTCTATTTTTCACCATTAAATTGTTACAAATTTTGTCCAAAATATTACTTTTGTTTCCAGATACTAAAAACGTTTACTTCCTTTTCAATCATCATTCGAAAACAACATTTTGGTTCAAGATCCATGTGCTGGGGAATCCAGAAACAGTCATCCAAATTTTTATGTTCCTATGTAATTGAAATCCAAACCTTAGGAAGCTAATCGAAATTTTGTGAGTGTAAACAAATTTAGTAACAAATTTTGAGATTTTACATAAAAACACTGTAATGTTTAAAACGATTTTATTAAGTTAATTTTTACAAACCAAACGAAAAGTTTTACAAAATTCGTGATTACAAAAATATTCGTATTTTTTTGATCAAGTAAATGACTTTACTTGCACATCTTTGGCGTAGCTTTGGCCAAGTGCAAGCTTCTCTTTACTTTGGAACAAATATACTTTTAATAAAATTTAATAATTTATTATTTTTAATAATAATAATTTTTAACATTGACAAGGTATTATTTTTAAATGATTGCCGATTTTCTAGCTTCCTGCCAAAACGGCGCAAGTGGGAGTGATAAAAAATTGTTGCCTTAAAAAATATTAAATTTATTTATTAAAGAATTTTTCTTTTGTTGTAACAGGGGTCCTTAATTTTGATTTGCGAAGGTTATGACTGCCAGATATTTAATTTGCTAGATCAATTAATTGTTTCTTGAAAAAGTCATGGTGTGCAATAGAATTGATTAGTAAGTGGAGTTACTGAAATTGGATATTGTGCTTATGCTAAAGTTATAGTAACATAATTAATTGTGTCGCCGTAGTTCAGACACAAGTTATCTGTTATGTACTACTAAATCGTTAAGGTTTTAAAGTTTGAAGTACGATGTTCAATTTGATATCACGAATCGATAATAGGAAGTTGTAGTTTAAAGAGTTCAGGTAATCTACAATTTTGACCAGATCCTGGTTTATTCCCTTTTCATCCCACTTCGAAGAACATTACGAACGAATGTTAATTTATAAAATTATTTTGAAAGAAACAAGAAACAGTTTTTTAATGCCATATCCATTGCACAGCTGATAATAGCAATAATTTGAACTATTTTTACTACGCGAAGCTCAAGTTTTCTTTTATGAGTGCACTTTTCATGAGCAAGAAAGTTCATTTCAATATTTGTTTGAACATTAGCATTTGGTATTATGGCATTGGGATTTTCTTTTCGAGTAGATATGTAGCTAATATTAAAATTATGTGGTCTAAAACCCAAAGAAAAATTTTTGCATATTGCGGTATTCAAAATTTTAGAAAAAACCTGGTGGTTGTTGGACTCAAACTGAAACGAATAATTGATAATTAATTTTTTTTTGTCCCGTTTCTATTATTTTGCCTCAAAGATGATCTTGGTAACAATGTAATTAAAAATTTCTTTACAAAGAAACAAACTTCATGTTCAAAATTTACAGAAAAACTTCAAAATTCTTTATGGCAATTAATTACCTATATCCACACACATTGTACATATATCCAGCAAATTATAATTTACTTGTAAATCATAACTTTTCAAATTATGAGAGATGAGTCAAATCTTCAATGGTTATAAAGTAATGAAAACCATTTTCCAAAAGTGTTTAATAAAAAAACATTAAATTTAACAAAAACAAAATTGGAGCCAAAAAATATTAGAGATTAAGAGTATTTGATCTGAACCAATTTTTTGTATAAAATAATTTTGCTCATTCTAATGAGAAAGAGGAAAGAAATAAAAATTAAAGTATAACTTCCATAGAATGGAAGAAATTGTAGGAGAACTTGTAAAAAATACCCAAATTCATTTTTAATATATCCATCATGACATTATGGGGTACTACATTTAATTGATTTAATCTTGAGATGGTGTTAGGGCTTTGTAAACTTAGTTTTGATCAATTAAAATTTAGTACCCCATAATGTCATTCTTGCCGCTTATTTATGTAAAATTCGGTTACGGATCTGAAATTTTGGCTACCGTTTTTTCCGCTTTAATAAAGTTTGAAAATAGTTTAAATGGAGATTTCACAAACTGAATTTAAATTGAACAATTGAAATGCTTTTTGTTATATAATTATTCTCGATAATTTTAAAATTGTTTTTGGGAAGACCATTACGAGACTCTCAAATAAGTTGTACAAACGACGACTCTACGTGGTGGATATATAGTTTTTAAGCAAATTTTAAATTAACTATAATGAAATAAAATTTCAAATTTAACTCTATTTTTGTGGAACTGACATGAACAAATTCGTGGAGCCAATATTTCAGACTAATTCCGAACATAGCTCCTTCAACCAGACATTAGAAAATGATTTAAAGTTAATTCAGCTAAAAATCTTTTTAACAATTCTTTTAAGGATTAAAGCCTAAGAAAGCTTCAAAAAATTGGAGCAAATCAAGAGTACAAAAAATTTAATTTAAAGAAGTCAATTCGTCTCTGGGTTTTTATTAAATTTTTAATCATGATATATAAAAAATGCACTACGAAAGCTTGTTTTTCCGAATAATGAATTATTTTTCAAACGTTGACTTTGTACACAGAGGAAAATATTCAATATTTTTAAAAGCTTCACCGGTTCCAAAAAATTAGAAGAGAATTATTTAAATTAACGGTAAAATTTTAATTCTCGAACTCGCCCAAAATTATTATTTAGAAGTCTCAATTTTTTATCACTTCGCACCACGGAAACTGAAAAGTCCACGAAAAATCATATTAAGAAATTTACCTTTTTGTTACAAAAGTTGAAGCAATTTTATATTAGATATATTACACATGATTGCGTTTTATGATATTGTAATTAACTTTGGCCATGAATACGAAACGAAAACCAACGAAATTATAATTTTAAAATAATATAAAATGCATTCGTGTGTGATAGAATGCCAAATTTTTTAATACTTTCGCGATTGAATTGAATTAGTACCTAACAAATATTTGTTTTCTTCGACTTGATGTGGAATACTTGGCTGATATTTATTGCCCTCTTGAATTTCTATAAAAAAAAAGGAAATATTTTTAATTTAGTTAATTTTTATCAAGTTTTGAATATACCGGTGACTTCAATATTTATAAAATCTCAATTTTGTTGCTTTATTTGGCGAATTCATTTGTGTAAAATTGATAATCTGTTCTTATTTGAATAAATAAAAAATATACCACAGGTATGGCTATTGATTTGAGATTTAGATTCGAACCCGTAATTTCCACTCTAGTGATTATTATCGCTATTGTGTAATAATGCATTTTAATTTTGAATTTGAATATTTCGCGCCAGAACTCCTACTTACAAATAACAGATAGAGATGGCGACTCAAAAAACGAAAGGAGAATTCAACGGTATGATGATTATTGTAAAATTTAATACTTCCTTAAACCCTTCAAAGCCTTTTACTTTCTGTGCCTTTTACAAGCAATTTTCTTATACATTCCAAGTTTAAACACCAAAAGAAATAAGAAAATTGACAGTTTGATTTGCCTTCTCATTCGGAAGTTGAGAAAATTAAATTTTAAACGGAATTTTATACATGGATAACTCGACACTTTGTTTTCTAAATTATTGAAATCTTACAACATAAAAAATAAAACATTTTAAAAGAAACAGACCTATCAGGCGTGACCCTTGTCAGTTTTCTTTTTTCAAATATGCGTTTTGAATTTTATTTTTCCACCTTCGTAAATCAATTGCATTTAAAATTTTCCAATTTATTGTGCATTTTCTTTGTTTAGTACAAAACAGGTACTTCTTGAATTTTATATTACTGCTGGAATTTCCTTACAGTGATTTCAAATTGAAATTTTTTCCCGCTGCGCTGTACCAATGTCTCGGAACTT
Source organism: Lycocerus yunnanus (assembly GCA_036346125.1). NCBI lineage: Eukaryota > Metazoa > Arthropoda > Insecta > Coleoptera > Cantharidae > Lycocerus > Lycocerus yunnanus. Next base: position 20,876 of record JARFIX010000203.1, read on the forward strand.
GATTGGCGGCTTACAAACATTTGTAAAATCTGTAGAAAGTGATATAACCAAATTAGTAACTTTCTTTCTTTTAAATTTTTTTATTAATATTATGCAAATAAAATTAATGTCAAAAAATTTGTAAAAAATGATTATTTTTACCTTCAAATTTTGTGCAGCATCTCATAATGTAAACCAAATAACTAATTAATTTTAAACTTTAAAATACGATTAATAATTATTATTTTAAATTTAAAAATTTGCCATAAGTGGAGACTACATGTCGAATTCAAATTTTAATTTAGCGATTCGACACGAGCAATAGCGACGAGGATGTTATCCCTAACAACTACCGTGGTTACCAAAACAGTTGTTTTTATTATTGTCAAAAATGTAGTGAAATGTAGCAAATCCACAGAATATTCATCATGACATGACAGCTAAATTAAATGCAAACTTTCCATAGTGATTGTAATTATGATAATAGTGTACAGTGTGTTCTTAATAACATTGCTTGTATTTTCTAGAAATCAAGAACCAGCAATTTCCATTACATAACCCTACTTTTGAAGCAGAAACAGCAGATTTTTCAACACCAAATGATACATTTACATATTTGTTCTCGTTTACTTTAGGTTTGCATACTATTTTTAGTTATTGCCATAAAAAGTTTACTAACCGCAATAATGATAGTCGTCTTAAACATTTGGAGTATTGTGGTTTTTTCTGGACAAACTTTATTATATCAATTCGACACTCCCAACGAAGAAGGACGTAACTCATTTTTACCAATTTTTCAGGAGACCGATTGGGAAAATTTAAAAATTCTAGAAATATGCGCGAAAAAAAATATTATAAATGGGTGGCGGCATCTTTTAAATTGTTGTTAGCTTTATTTTTTTTATTTTTACCCATTTGTTTTTCTTCCTGATACAGAAATGCTTATAACTAAAATTGGACGTAACTTTTGATCTTAACTTAACTATCGAATTTATAAGTACGCCAAGGAGTGATACTTTTCTTTACTTAACATTTTTTACAATTTGTAAAAATTTGGTGGAATTTCAACAAATATGAACTTGAAGTACTACGTTGCACCAATAGACTTACAGAAAATTTGAGATTACTAGCAATTCTTTTATTAGTTACATTATGGTGTAGTATAACCATAAAATCCAAGCTTAGTATGACTTGATCCATGTTACTTTAACATCTCGAAAAATGTTGAAAAGTTACAAATTTTGCATTTATTATTATCACGCTCTTGGTTCACCATAATTCTTATGTTGGGGATAATTCAATCGAATGCTACGTTCTCTCGTTTGTCCTTCCGTTCTCATGCTTTATTTGTGTATCTCAAGTTTCCAACTATCTTTCGGGAGCTGTACTGCTTTCTGCATTCTTTATCGCACTTTAAAAAACCTTATTTTCTTTACTCCCTGCCTTCTTTGGAAAGGTAAAATACCCAATATTTTATTAGTGTGCCCCCACCCATCAGATTTAATTGATACAGAACGTCAACATTATAGGTATACTTGCACCGAGAGTTGGATGATTTTATTACTTGTGCACTTACCTTTACTAATGCTTCATATATATGCCGCCAATAGTAAAAGGATGGTAATTACATTTTTTCGGTATTTTCAGTTTTTGATTTTATTGGATAGGAAGGAGTTTAGGGCGGCAGCTGGCAAAGTGAGATAGCCATGATGATTGCCAATATTCGGAACCGGATAGGTACCAAAAGAAGAAGGTAGGAGTGGTCTGCAACTCTCCACGAAGTGAATAAAATGTCATCTAGAAGTGAAATGTTTGTATCCTTGGCTATAAATGAAAGGACTATGATATCCAACCGAATTGTGTGTAATAGTAACAAAACAAATGTCCTGGATGAGGAGCCTACATTTTCATAACTTAGCGAAAGCAGCTTCAATCCTTCTAATTTAACAAACAATACAAGAAATAAATTGTTAACGTTGAAATTGATTATATCAACAATGAAAATTATCGAAACGGAAGTGGAAAGTTCCTTCTTTGCAGTAAGTTTTCTATAAATTTGCAAATATATAAAATAATAGTTTTTGAAATTTTAGGTGAAAATGATTACGATATTTCTGACGAAGCCAATGATTTTAATATTGCGAATATCAATAATTTTGCTTATGTTCCGAATGGCGAAAAATTCAGACTAAGTTTAAGAGAGGGAGCTGATAGGGAAATGATAGAGAGGGTACTTGAAAAGATGCAATGGGAAGATTGCAATGAATGGCGTAGAGGAATCGGAAGATGTCATAGAACATAAAGATCGATAGTTAAATAGATATTGTTAGCGTGTAACGCGGAATCTGTAATACAAAATGGAGAACAAAATATTCCAGTTCTTCAAGAAATTCATTCATTAGCACAAATAATAAATCAAGAAAATTTTACAGCACCTATTTGTTTAATTCCTGTAAAGCAAAACAGTCTTTCAACTTTTATTACGAAGAAAGGTAATCCCAGAAAAAGAAAAACGAATAGTGTCTCTGCTACCGAAAGGAAACTAAGTAAATAACTTCAAAAAGGGGAAAAATATTATGCTCTCAACTCTCCTTGTTCTGATACGTGTAGTAGAAAGTGCAGATCGCTTATTTCCATAAACAGGAGATTGGAAGTTAACGAACCATTTTGGCAATTGACCTGGACTGTAGAAAGGCAATTTATTTTAGACAATACGAATAAACATGTGAGACATTCAAGGAATTCTTCAAAAAATAACGTAAATATTTTATTAAAAATGAGCAAAAAATGTGATTTTTAAGTTTGCAAAACATTTTTCTTAGGCACTCTTGGTTTTAAACCAAGCAATGATAGTATAGTACAAAATGTTCCGACGTCAACCTTGTAATTAAATCCTGAATAACTAAATTTTTTAACAGCGGTAACTATGAAAAAAGGTGTTCTGAAACCTCCATGTAGCATTTTCCCTCGTGGTATTTGTCAGACGAAAAAAGACAAAATTATTAAAAATTTATATTCATTTATGCCAAAAAATAGAAGACGATTCTGGAAAGAAATAGCCATTAATGATGTTTCCGATTTGAATGCCTCATTAGAATAATTTTTGTAACATTGTGGGTCATATTAAGTATATTTCCATAAAATTTAATAATAATAAAATAAATGTTTAATATTACTTGGTAATTTTAACGAACTTCAAAATTATTCTATCATTAGAAAAACAACAACTAAGAATGTATGAAAATATAGTGACTAATATTAAATACATAAAAAAATCAAAAAATCCGACTACGTAAAAACAAACTAAAACGATGGAAACAAGGAAACATAGGAACATCGTAGAAATTCGTTTTTGTTAAATTAAAAGGTGATATGAAAGGTGAATATGATAAATAATTTCAGGCGGAGGCATCAGATTCATGTTTTACTTGCTGCGACTCCTGCCACATGTACTATGCCTTTGACTGAAATTATTTATCATATTCACCTTTTAATTGGCAGGCTCAAGACGGATAATAACAATCACTACTTTAATTTAAGTAAAAAGGAGTTTCCTACGTCTTCTTGTATCCATCGTTTTAGTTCGAGTTTTTAGGTAGTTGGGTTTTTTGATTTTTTTATTGACGACTTTTAGTTTTGTTTTATCAATATATTGTTACTTCCTGTCTATAAATACTGTTTTTATGAGAAATTTTGCGTTACAACATAACTTACTGCTATTCGTCAACGAAGCTTCAATCAAAATCAATGTTTCATGACATCTGACATTTGTTTTGACACATCTTCAATTTTAAATTAACCTAATTGTTACGAATTTTAACTATTTTTATTCTAACTTAATCCAAAACAAACCAGCCTATAACCATCGATTCGTCTAAACCCAGTGGATGTTAGGACAATATGGTTTGGATAACTGTCAGAATAAAAAATTATTAAATTGCGTTTTACAATTATTATTTTTGAATATTCATGTTTTCGATTGAAAATTAATACAAAACTAATTAAGTACTAATTCATCGAAGAATGTATCAAAAGTTCAATTTATTGTAAAACACTTCTTTGCAGCACAATCATAATGTTTCTAGTAATTTTCTATAAACTTACACATACGCAGTTGCCGCCTTTTACTAATTCCAGAAAATCAATCTTGGGAGTATTCGATAATCTTTAGTCTGCACACGTTTGATTTGCGTGTGAGCTCTACTTAATCTTCCACTTTGGATTCGTTCAAAGCGTAAGTTTGATTTCTACTTGCTGGCGCTTGCCGAAAAGCTCATGGGTCAAGTTTTTCAAAATTATACAGAATTTTTTATAGTCCATTGATTCTACCACAATAGTGACTAAAAATATCACGTCATAGCCTGAGCAACAGTTGATATTATGTTAAAATTTTCAATTTACTGCTGAAAAACTAAACTGCCAGTAGCGGATCTATCATCGGGCAGTTCGGTGCGAAGCCCATGGCAGAACCAGGGCCTTTATATTTTGCAAACCGATGCCTGAACTTGAAACTGAATTTGCATTCTATTGTCAATTTACATTATATTTACATATTGCGAAGTACTGCGACTTTAGGGTCCATGAATTTTTTTTGCACAGAGACCCACTCGGTGCTAGATCCGCTACTGTAAACTGCATAGTATTATAATAAACCAATTGGTTTGGGGATATGAATATCTCAATGCTGTCTCGGCATCAGGAGGCAAAACATTAAATAATATTAAAAATTATGCAGAAGCTTTATAGCCGGGTCAATGAAACATAATAAAGAGCGCGTTTTTTTTAACATGATATCCCCAGTAGGCATACTCTACCGAGCATTCATTGTTTAATTTAAGATGATTAATGCTTTAATCTTTTAGAGCTCCTTGTATTCATCGATGGACCTGGTTGATCTGGATCAATTGATTTTAAGGATATGGTTCATTAATGGTTATGGATTTTCCTGAGAATTTTCCTCTTGTTCTTCAAGGTCATCATCATCTGGGATTTGCAACAAGAGAAATTGATTGATTTCAGGTGGTTCTTCATCTTCTGAGTTTGCCTTTCTTGCAACGACGTACTGTGCCACATTCTTTTTTGCTACAGGATCTTCCATCATAGGTATTGGAGTAAGACCAAATTTACTATTCTTCTAACCCGAATCAGCTGCATTTTTAGAGTTGTATTATAATTGAACTTGATGGTTGGAATCATAAGGAATGATAATGTGCAGCATTGGTTGTAAAAGGCAAGGTGGCCAATGTAAATATATTTTTTTGTGATGCATTTAACAAAATGTTAGTAGCGCAGAGCATTTAAGGTGCATTAAAATAATAAGGAGCATTTAAAATATCTTTACTATTAGTTGATAGTGAAGTAGGTTGAAAAATGTTACTTACCTTTATTAAAACCACAAGACGTGGTATCGCAACAACTAAATGTGTAAAAATAAAATGTTATTAGCTACAACGTCAGTATATTGTCAACTACGAGGAGAGTACATTTTCTCAACAATTTTTCTTTTGCTGGGTTTTTGAAAATATACATTTTGAAGATGTCTTGCCAGCGCAGGTAAAATGACAAGAAGATCTATATCTTGACCTAGAACGAAAACTGAAAAATGCAATAGAGACATTTGAATTGCTGCAAAAAGTTGAAACGTTTTTCAGCAGCAGCAACGTATCGTTATGCACAAACACGCTTGTAACCAGACAGCAGACGATCAACTATTTGCATCGTCGTACCCAGTGGCATTCGTGTTTACGAACTTTGTTAGTGCTTATAACCATCAGAATATCCATCAACACCCAGCAAGCAAAATAACTAGCGTTCTAAATATTACAAAAACCAGCATGAAAATAAGCAAGTGACCCAGCACGTGACGTCACTTTCCATCACGGCCGGTCGATTACAAGTGTAATTGTGCAAACCAGCAGTAAAAGCAAGCCTCATGTGAGGTGAGCTTTACATAGGACGAATGCCTCGCGAGAGAGATAGGTTGGAAAAAAAAGTCATTCAAAATAAGAATCAGGAGGTGTAAAAACAAATAGGCTTTACAACTTTTTCTCTTAAGACATGGCAACACTGTGTATTCATAACGATGTGCAATTTGTCCTGCTGAAGCAAAACACCTTTGGTAAACATTCCATTACAAATGTAAATAATCATGGAAACGATGGAAGCATGGATCTGTTTATTTATATTTTTGCTTATTTTGCCGATTTTATCTATTATTTATGTGATTAATGCCCCATTTTTTCACTCGTAGTTATCTTGAAGTTAGCAAGCTTCAGGTTTAATTGACAAAATAACCAATCAGATGACAATAAAAACAAATACACCTATCCCCCGATTTACACGGTACTTGTTTTACACGTTTTCGCTTTTACACGGTTTTCCAAATAAGTTTTTTGGTTTTATCGCACTCTACTAAATGCTACTGTGTTTGAACATGTGCGCTGTGTAGATACACATCTCACGGGGAATGCCGAGCTTATGTGCTGACTTGCTGCACATGCACACTGTGTCTGTATTTCTTCGCATAAAATTAAAGTTTTATCTACGGAAAATTGTATTTGAGTGAAAGTTTCACAGTTTCAGAAAGATTTAATTTTCCATATTCGTAAATTACAAGTGAGTGCATAATTTAGATTATTATAAATTAACATAAATTAAAAAAGTTATAGTTATGCATTTTCTGCAAGCTTTTCGATTTACAGGTTTTGACTTGAAAATTTTTAATTTTCGATTTACACGTTTTTCTCAGGAACGTATCTACCATGTAAATCGGGGGATAGGTGTACATGATCTGATTGGTTATTTCGTTAATTTAACCTGAAGTTTGCTAACTTGAAGATAACTATGAGTGAAGAAATCGGGCATAAGTTGGTGGTTCAGTACTAAATTTTTTATCATTTTTCAGAAATATCAACTTGGATATGGACCAACTTCTATGGAGAACTTTTGATTAAAATTTCGGAAGCTGTTGTATAAAAAACAAGAATGAATTGTTATAAAATTTTTATTTATTTAACCTTTTAATTTTAAAAATTTTAATCTAATATAAAATTTTTATTTTACCACCCAAAAACAATATGAATTACATCACATGTTCAAGATAATAATAAAGAATTGCCTTTTGCAAATAATTTGCTTTCCCACCGTGCATTTTTTCATATTTGATATGGTAATTTTACATTTATTACTTTGAAATACTTTTACAAAACGTATCTATTAAATTGCAAGGAATTTCCTAAATTTTATATTATATAGTAATTTATAAAATTAAATGTCAAGTTTTCAATTTTTGCCCAACATGGAGCAAATTATAACAACATTTTTAATATATAAAATTGAGCTTGTATTCAAGTTTATTTTATTTACAAGTTATCCAAACGTACATGATATTATAGGATTCTAATCAAACTGGGTAATTTAAAGATAACTTAATTCCGTAGGTCCGATCCGTTTGGGTTAGTGTTTAACTCCTAATTAGGAAGACTAACAAAATTGTTTTAATACACAAATGTTGATTTAGGTCGGTATTTTCTAAGTTGTCCTTTACATAAAGATTGTTTAAAAAATGCTAAAACTTAGTTTACACCCAATATTTTGACACATTTTTAATATAATCTTGCATGGAAACCAAGCTTTTCCTAGGTGAAAGGATTCTTTCATAAGGGAACCGACTTCAGATGCGAACTTTTAATTTATAATTTTAGGTTAAGATTTTAGTAAATATCAAGTCCCAATCGAACAAAAAATGTTGGAAATCTTATAGTATGAGAGCCTAAGACCAAAATTTTTGTCTCGTCTAATCTATCAATTTTATACATTTTTGGCCGGGAAGCTATGAGACATGGTTTTGGTCGTGAGCTCTCGTACTATTAAGTTTTATATTATGTTCGGTTGTTACTAAACAGATTGAAAATGTGTCAACTTTCAAGTATCACTTTTGTATGAGTCTTACAATGATAACATCAGCAAAAAACTTACTCCAAATTATCCATTTAATCTTAATTATCTCCATTTTGAAATAATCAATGAAATCGGATAACATATTTATCTAATTGTACTAATTAAAATTAGAAATGCACGGTGAATTTAAAAATGCAATTTTTTATTATTTTCTTAAGAATTAATTTAAAAACGGTTATTCTTCAATTATAATCTGTGTTTTATTCTTCCTATGATAATTTTCTTAGTTTTTCCTATAAGAAAATTTAAAATTGTACAATTTTTGTTAATTTAAACAAGGCGCCGCGTTATTATTGCAGTATTACTAGTGTCGTTGACATTTGAGGTAATTAATAAGAAAGTAATTTGTTAAAATTTTTCCAATCTAAGGCTATTATTGCATGTTAAAAGTGAGGAGTGATAGGAAATGTAAGTAAAATTAACGTGTTGTTATATTTTGTTAGAAATTATTTAGAATCTAAGTATTTTAGTAAAAATTTAAAACTTATAGTTAGGTCAATTAAAACCAAGTGTCTTTGGAATTACTGCCACGTAATTTCATTGTCCTAATATTAATATTTATTTAGATTTTGAATTTAAAAAAATTCCGATGCGGGGCAAACGGACATATTGATTGAAATTGATATTGATTGATTGATATTGATTGAACCGGATAGTACAGTATTTATGCTTTTTTTAAACAATGTTTACAGAAAAATGGTACGGATCCGGATTAGAACTACAGAGAGGAGCTCGTGGAATCAAGAAAATATGAATCTTGCCATAATTGCTGTAAATAAAGATAAAATGGCTCTTAATTCAGCTGATAAGTTGAATAGCGTTCTTATCATCATTCATTGCGACTAAAAGTGCGAATTTAACTATTTATAACGTATATTAAACCTTATGTCCGTTTGCCCAGGAGTGTGGGGGCAGACGGACATTTTCACTTATGTTTGTTTTAGGTTAAGTTCTCAAAAACTGTTTCTATTTTTTCAACTTTAATCTCATCATTTGTTAGCTTAATAATTGAGATATCAAACCAAATAATTAGTTCTTAAATATTATGTTGCTTTTATTAAATATCCGAGTAGGTAATTTAGTGATTTTTGTCGTTTTATGCATCGAAATGAATAAAATTGAGAACCCAAAAAACATCGTTAAAAAAACTGCTCACAACTAAGGGTATATTATGGCTACACTATAGAAAGCTGATCTTAGAATTAATAGATAATTGTGTCTAGATTTACTCATCTATGGATCACTTGAATACAATGAACAGAAAGAAAAATTTGCTTTGATAATTTAAAACTGCATTCATGGGGGAAGGGGGGTTATTGAAATAACCAACCAATGAAATGTGTGTTTTGACATATCGGATTTCTTTAGGTAGCATCTGATTGAAGAGGATGGTCATGGTCTGACACTTGAATGTGTCGATTACTAAACCGAGATACCCGGTCGGAGCAAAAAAGTTATTCTGACCATCTAATCGTCATTCCGATCTGGATTAACCTATATACAACCAGGGACGTATGTATTTTGTTTTGAAATTAAAGTATATTACTAAATTAATCTTAGTTAACTCTTACCCGAGATTTAGAAAATCTACCCTAAGAAGTCGTTATCATAGGGAATAGCTGAAATAATTTTACTTACTATATTAGTTCGGAGCAACTACAGCAGTCTCAAAGAACAGCTGTTGGTTATTTTTCCAAAGGAAACAGTTATTAAAATTAAAAATTGAGAATGTTGTACGAAGGTATTTTTGTAATTCTCCCCTTCATGATTGTAGTTGAGAAAAAAGTTTAGGAGGATTCTCTCGAGAGAGAATGTACAAAAATAACATCTTCATAGAACACAGCTGTCGAAAAAAAATTTTAAAATCACAATTAGATATTTTTACTTATTAATTATACATAAAATTAAATGTATTGAGATAAAATACTTGAGTCTTTGTTGATCGAACGGAAAAACTTGGTAAAATACAAGTTTTAATCAAATGTAACATTTTGGCAAAATATTCTTGTTCCTTTTGCGACTACGAAATCCAAATCTGGCTCTTAAGCGTTAGTAAGTACTAATACTTGTCTATGAATACGGGTGTTAGTGTAGTTAGCGCCATTTTTAAAATAGTTAAATATTGTCATTTGTTTTGGTTTTCACTAGCCAACACTAATTAAGGTGGGTTGCCCGATTAACGCCCACCTAAATCTAACTGTTGAAATTTAAACAACTTTTATTATCAATAAAATATTTTATTTTTTATAAAAATTAAGTTTAGTCCAACAAAAATACAAAAATTCTTATCTTAATTTAAAAACAAAACAATATTTATGGGCGTTATTAAGAACAGTGTAACCTATTAACGCCCATACTAAAATAATTAAAAATATAACGTGAAGTAATACTACTGGCATCAATTACTTTCAAATACATGAGCAAATTCAGTTACAGCCTCCAGGACAATCAAAATACATGTTTTTCTCATCCAGACCAACACACAATTCGTGATACCAGACACTACATTGCTGGCACTGACACATGTCTTCGATTCTACTTTGATCACATGCTGGACAATACCAATCTTCTTTCGAGTTACCTTTATCTTCTTTTTTTGTCGAACTATTTTTCTCTTTGGTGCCTTTACTACTATTCTTTTGTGAAAACAAATCTCTTGTTACCAGCTGTGCTTTATAATTGATTGCTTTTCTTCGATGAGCTGTTCTCTTTTTTGAATTGTGGTGTCGGTAAAATTTTTGGAATGGTGACTTGGTTGATGTACTCGCAATAACTTCTGCGGTATTCGTTGTTGCTTTACTAGAAGTAACATTGTTAATACGATCTTTTAAAACCGACAAGGGTAGATTATCGTCAGAATCGGAATGGTTTTCTAGATTGATAACTTCGGTATTAACTTTTAATTGTGGTGTCACTGCTTCGGGCTCGATCACTTCTGTAAGTGCTGCAGGTGCATATGCTGTCTCTGGAAGTGCATCTGGATCAAGGATATATTCCGCAGGCTCTGAAACCGTTACATATATTATCTTGAGTCATGCATTTTGGCCAAACCTTGGTCAAAATTATATTAAAGCTGGATTTGTTCAATTTTCTTTCAGGGTTTTGGTCTATGTATTTCAGTAACTCTTGATCCCAGTGATGCTCGAAAGATCTGTATACCGATTTGTCAAGTGGCTGGAGTTCGTGGGTCGTATTTGATGGTAAACAGTATAGTGCAATGTCATATTTTTCGGCAGATTCTACTATGGAATAGTCAAGGTGGCAAGCAGCTCCATCAAAGATTAGAAGACATGGACCAGTTGATTTATATTTGCCAAGGTGATCGATAAATTCGTTGAATAAGTTGCAATTCATATATCCTTTCTCGGACATTCTGACAATAGAACCTGGTGGTAAATTGTCAGTAAATTCTGGCTTCATTCGTTTGCCCTTGAAAATAATCATAGGAGGTACTGCATAACCTACCGCATTGACACATCCAACAATTGTGACATTTTCTGCGTGCTCATTTGCGACCATATGAACACGTCTTGAACCTCTGGCAGCCAATACAGCCTGTTGATGATGCAAAGTGATTCGGCAGCCTTTTTCATCCATGTTGTAAATCTTTTCAGGTCTATTTTTCAAGTCAAGTTTGTCGAACAAATTTGTCAATTTATCAAAATGATCTTTGACAATCGACTTGTTTAGTTTCTGAGCTCTTGCTGGATTTATCATCTGAGCTTTTCGCATTGATATTTCGGGATGCCTTCTTAAAAATAATTTTAACCACTTTCGACCAGCCATTTTGGTTTGTGCATTAAACTGATGCGGGATACCATTTGTGTGACAGAACTTGTATGCTTGATAGCGTAGAAGATTAGGAGTCAAAGGTAAGCCTATATTAGCATAACGCATGATTCGAGATACTAAATCATTTTCTAATTCCGGTGTCAGCGTAGTTTTACGTCCAAATCGTTTTTTCTCAAACCCAATTTTCAAGTGATCACGCAATGTTCGCCTTGGTATGTTATATTTTACTGTCGCTTCTCGCTGAGAGAGTTTTCCGCTCTCTACACTTCTCAAAGCTGCTACCATATGCTCTTCGGTCCATCCTTGTCCTCGTCGTTGTTTTTTCTCTGTGTCTTTATTCATTGTTGATTTCTAAAAAAAATTAAATGCACATTTGAATATAACTTTTTACTTGCTCTCAATAACGCCCAACACTCATTTAAAGTGGGCGTTATTAGGCACAACTGCACTGTACGCTAAAAATCATGCCCTAGTAAAATCCTTTAAAAATAATGTAATTTTAACGAATTTATAAAAATCATATACATTTTTAAAATTTTAAGTAAAAATGATAAGGAATATATGCATAATTATGTAAAAAACTTACCTTTCGATTCACTGTGTAACAACAAAATGACGACATGCAGCAAGTCTTCGTAGGATTTTTCTCTCTAATAATGAATAGTGTCATGCCAGCGGAATGTTAACGCGATAACTGAATACACACACCGATCCCTGTAAATCCCTAAACTCAATGGGAAGTATCTTTTATGTGCCTTTGGATATTGTTACTGGGCGTAATTAGGGTCCGGGCGTTAATCGGTCAACCTAGCTTATTTAGAAATAATAAATAAAATAAGGACGAATTCGGTTTATTAACTAAAAATATGTTTTTACAAAATAAACAATTATTCAGATACTGTAAGAAATTTTGACGTTTGAGTTATGAGTGTGGAATTCGATCGTATCGTCTTTTAAGAGCTTTAGTACTTCCTTGATTTTTCTTCCAATGTCAAGCACAACATCACCGTTGGTTGCACGGGTAGTCCATACGCAAACTTTGCATCCTTTGGGGCGAATGTTGGCGGCTACTCCACAAATGTCATCGTCGTTAGTTAAAGTCGCCCCAATTACGAGCATAACTATCTCCAACCAACAATCGTCCAAATGTTCGCCGCGTTGTCGTTTATCAAAATTAACAATCCATCTTCCTCCTCGAACGTTAGCTTCGTCTTCCCACATAGGTCGGATGCCCTTTTTAAAATAATAAAAATCGTCGCCAAATTTTAAACAGCTGGGTGTAATAATGTTGTTATGCAATCTCCAAAACCCTTCGATCGTATTGAACGAATAATAGTTCTTCAAATTATCCACCCATGATTTTCGGCGATCGTTGTCCAAATGCCAAAAACACCACTCCTTCTTTAACGGATATTCGTTATCACTTGTTTCGATTGTATATTCATCACTGGCCATTGTTGTTCCTAACACAATGCTTTTGTGTTTACAATGAACAATAATATTCAATTTTTGTCAGTACACATTTACTACACAAAACAATAACAAAGCGAATAATATTTGTTACCAACTTAATCTAGGTAATCCACTATACGGTAGATTAAGTTCATCATAAAGTTACCGCCCCTTGAAATTGGCAATAACAAGCATTGTGCATAAAAACGTCACGCGAGTGATTTAAATTTTCTGGCGCGAAATTTAAATGGTAAATTTAAATTAAATAAATTTTAATTGAAATTAATTAAGTTTAATATCCATTTGGAAAGTGTATGCATGCACCATCTCAAATATATTAGAGCGGCCAAAAATTAAAAGGAATATTTGCTTTTAAGTATGTGGATAATTTAACAGAAAGGCATTAGGTTGTCGCTGTGGAAAATCAAGGCATCGATTGGATGGTGTGTATTTTTATAATATCTCGTTTTACGAAGTGTTCGCTTTTCGTTTATTGCATATGACGGGGACGGGTAGGAAACGCGTTATCCGATTTTGACCATTTTTAAAGTGGATTATGAAAGATGGGGGTCTAATTAGCGTATAAAAAAAAATAAAATTTGCGGACGGCTCACATATTTTAAAAAAAAACGGCTTTAAAAATTTATTTATAATGCAATTTACCTATTGGCTCTTTGGAACTGTACCCCCGCCCATCGAAATTAAAATAGGGTGTGGCGATAGTAAAGATACCAGAATCTCGGCTTTTACAACGAATTATAAAAGATAATGGTGTAATTAACAAATAAAAAAATAAAATTTGTGTAAAAAAAACAAATTTCGGAAATAATTTAATTTTTGTGTGAATCCCGAGTCTTGAGAGTAACGCCCGAAGCGGAGCGCAGGGTGTGGACTTCATAAAGTGATTTCATGTAAATAAGTTTGTTTTTTGCGAACGTGAACAACGCGATAACCGCATTTTGCGGCTCCGTTTTTATAGTGACAAATATTAAAAATTGTGAAGATTGGAAGAGTTTGAATAGTTTTAAAAATGATATAAGTATAATGTATTTTACTAATCGATGACACACACCACACAATTACAACACGACTAACAATAACTAGACTATTTATTCACAACTGTACAAGTTACAACAATAACGACTATTACAATACCACAACAACAACTGACTACTTGTGTTTACTGCCCCCTTGCTATATCCTCTGTTGGTATTACTACCAACCTAAAACCCCGTTAACCAACTGTCTATATATATATATACAGGGTGACACCAAAACACCACATTCAAGCTTTCAGCCCCCTGGAAAAAGCTAAGGCACTAGCGGACAGTTTAGAGGCTCAATGTAAACCGAACATTGAAGTCTCGAACCCAGACCACACGGCAAGGATCAACGCGGATATCTACGCCCGACTCGCCGCGTCCCGCGACCCTCTCCTTCAACCGATCGCCCCCACTTCTTACTTAGAGGTGGTCAAGGTGATCAAATCGCTGAAGAAAAAGAAGGCCCCGGGGCCCGACGGCATAACAAACATGACCATCAGTCAGTTACCAAAACTTGGCGCCGCAGCGGTAACCGCGATCATAAACGGAGCACTGAAACTCGAGCACTTTCCATGTCGTTGGAAAGTGGCCGACGTCATCATGTTCCCTAAACCGAAACAAAACCTCCGCAAACCGTCCTCTTACCGACCCATCAGCCTGCTACCGTCCCTGGGTAAACTTGCCGAAAGGATTATCCAGAGCAGGCTGATCCGCGCGATAAACGAAGGCCAACTTATTCAAAACGAGCAATTTGGCTTTCGTTCGGGCCACTCGACAACCCAACAAATAATGCGACTCGTGGAACACATCACGCTGCACTGGAATAAAAACCAAGCAACGGGAGCGGTGTTCCTCGACGTAGCCAAGGCATTCGACAGAGTATGGCACCAGGGCCTACTCTTCAAACTGTACGAGGCAAACATCCAGACGTCTCTCGTGAGGCTGGTCGCGTCCTTCCTCGAAAACAGATCTTTTCGAATTAAACTTGACGGCGTCCGCTCATCACTTCGGCCCCTCGAAGCGGGCGTCCCTCAAGGCGCGATTTTAGCTCCTTTCCTGTACACCCTGTACGTTCGCGATCTACCAACACCGCCCGCCGCCCCGGCCACACCGACCACTAACCTCGCACTTTACGCGGACGACACCGCATTCTACACCAGCTCCTTCAGGCCCGACCCGATTATTAACCGCCTACAAACGGCCCTCGACGGACTTGAAGTATGGTGCCGCACCTGGCGCATCGGGGTCAACCCTGCAAAAAGTACGGCAACATACTTCAGCAGACAAACGGACGCACCCTCAGTCTGCTCGAACCCCACAAACGGAGATCGTCGTTAAAATCACTCAGACTCCCACGCGAAACCTCACGATGTTCGGCACCGCGATTCCTTGGGAAAGACACCTCCAAATACTTGGGGTCACCCTCGACAAGGGACTACGGTGGGGCCCCACATCAAAGACACCGCAGCTAAAGCAAGGGCGCAATGGCGGCACTGCACCCACTGCTCAATGCCAATAGCAAACTCTCCATCCCGAACCGACTCATCCTATACAAAACCATCATCCGACCCATCCTAACTTACGCAGCCCCGTCTGGGGCTACGCAGCCAAATCCCACTTAACCCACATTACCTCCACCAGCAACATCGCCCTACGACGCGCCATGAAGGCCCCATGGTTCGTCACAAACAAGAGGCTGCAGGCGGACTCCGGCGTGGAGTCCATCGCAGAGTTTATCCGTCACCTGACGGAAAAATTTTACGAAGCTTCTGGACACTCCGAAAACCCATTAATCCAAGAGCTGGGTAACTACCAACTCGAAGATTTTTTGCGGTATAAGAGACCCAGAAGCATCTTGCAGCAACCCAAATAGTTCTTCAAACTACGCAGCGACATTAACAACCCCATCTCCGCAAGCCCTCACCTTCAAAGGGCGAGATGGGACTTCAATTCAGCCAAGACTTTCGAAGCTATTTTTCTTCCCCAAGGATTCTGCAGGAGGACCGCGACGCCTCGCGACTCCCCTGCAAAATCAGAAAACCTGCAACCCACACACAGAGGTATCCACCTCGGCGCGACCCGCAGCAACGCGAAATTTTCTTTTATTTCAGAGCCAAGATACCAGGTAAACATGCCAGCCAGATGAAGGAGGTGTGGGGCGATGCCCCGGTACTCCACAGTGCCAAGAAGACAAGTCAAAACACCACAACTTCTCTCTTCGTTTTACAAATTTAACCTTTCCGGAGGCTTTATCACCCGAGCGCTTCGCCGTAAGGGAACCGACTCCCTCGCCGGACCTTCTGGTTGGATTTCGCTTCTTGTGACATCATCCACTACAACGTCCGACTGTTCCAACTCAAACGCTCTTCCCCTATCGCTACTTGCTTCCTCTGGCCTTATGCTTCTATCATCCGTTAACCCTTCGATACTCCGAACCGGAGGTGGTTCCATATTTTCTATCGCTCCTGCTTCCTCCACGTCTTCTAAGGATGATTTACGCAGACTATTTGCATGTTTGTACAAGATATTCTCTTGTACCTTGACAAGATAAGTTACTCCACTTACCACTTTCATAATCACACCTTCTTCCCAATTGGTTCTTGTGTTAGGACCCAATGAGGACACCAATACCTTTTCCCCTATTTCAAACCGCTTCGGCGATGCATATTCTTCGGGCTTCTTTGCAATTAACTTGCCACTTGACGGCCTCAGCATATCCAGCATTGTCCTTGGTTTATACTTAAATACCATGTCACTTGGGGATATTCCTGTTGCTACATTTGGCGTATTCCTGTACGAAAATAAAAAATTGACAACCTGCTGCTCCAGCGACAAGCTTGACCGGCCTACTAAATACTTGGTTAAGGCACTTTTTACGTTTTGTACATGACGTTCTGCCAACCCGTTCGACTGTGGGTGATATGGCGGGGATTTTAGTGCCCTGATGCCATTAACTTGACAAAATTCTTGAAATCCTCCTGCATTGAACGGTGGTCCATTATCGCTTACTACTACTTCCGGAATTCCCATGATTGCGAATGTTGTTTTAAACTTTCTACTGTTTTACCAAATCTGTTCCTCTTGCCATCACATGCACATCCAACCATTTGGATTTACTGTCCACTATAATCAAACATGTTTTCCCTTGAACATGAAAGAAGTCGATATGGACTCTTTGCCATACCTTCTCGGTTTTCGGCCATGCTATTAAATTAGCTTCTTTTGCCTTGTTCTGTGTGAGTTGACATACTCGACACTTACTAATCCGTATTTCGATGTCTTCATTTAAGTGGGGCCACCAGACTGACGATCGTGCTAGCATCTTACACCTAACCATCCCCACGTGATCTGCATGTAACAACTCCAGTACTTTACTTCTTAGGCCTTCCGGAATAACAACTTGACTACCCTCATTATACATCCATTATCGATTGTTAATTCATTACGCCTTACAAAGTACGGTTTCAACACTACGTCGGTTACTTTATTTGGCCAACCTCTGTAACAGAAATCCTTTACTTTCACCAATACTGCATCTTTAGCTGTTATCCTTGCTACTTCTTCACTTTCCAAAGGTATCTCTTCGGTTAAGTTAAAGGAGTTGATTGACGATTCTACCTCGGTTGTGTCAGGTAAAGGTAATCTTGACAACGCATCTGCTTCCGACAATAGTGCCCCTTTCTTATATTCGATCGTATAATTATATGTGGATAATATTAAATTCCACCTAACCAACCTTGACGCCGTCATCACCGAAACTGCTTTATTTGGGTTAAACAACACTTGTAACGGCTGATGGTCCGACAACAATGTAAACTTCCTCCCATAAATGTATTTATGAAATCTTTTTTACTCCAAACATTATGGCTAACGCTTCCCGTTCAATTTGGGAATAATTTTGTTCTGTTTTTGACAACGTTCCTGACGCAAAAAAATACAGGCTTATCTATACCGTTTATGCGGTGACTTAGAACACAGCCTACCCCATACGAACTTGCATCGCATGCTATTACGATTGGTAATTTTGCATCGTAATGTACTAATACCTTGTCTTGACAAATCTGGCCTTTACTCCATTCGAAGCATTCTCTGCATTCAGGTGACCATACGTAATCCACCTTCTTTTCTAACAACCGATACAATGGTCGAAGGCGCGACGACAACATTGGTACAAACTTGGAATAATAATTTAAAAGACCCAGATACGACCTGAGTTGACTCACATTTTCTGGTTGAGGCGCATCCATGATTGCCCGAATTTTGTCTTGGGTCGGATGAATGCCTTCTTTATCGATTCTATGTCCCAGATATTCCACGCTTTTTTCCAAAAATTTGCACTTGGAAAGGTTGGCTTTTACTCCATACCTCTGTAATCGGTTCAAGACGGTGTCGACTAGCCTATGGCATTCGTTCATGTCCTTGCCTGCTATCAAAATATCATCCAGGTAACACTTCACATTTGGAATTCCCATTAGTATGCGGTCCATGACCGATTGAAACGTCCCAGGCGCACTGGATAGCCCAAAAATTAATCTGGTATAACGAAATAATCCCATATGTGTATTAATCGTTAACAACTCTTGAGATTCTGCTGCTACTTTTACTTGTGTATATGCACCTGTTAAATCTATGACCGCAAATACCGTTCCTCCCGCTACGGACGCAAATATATCTTCTGCTGTTGGTAACGGATAATGGTCTTGTACTAAAACTTTGTTAACCGATACTCGAAAGTCTACACAAACCCGAATATCACCATCTTTCTTAGGAACTACTACAATCGGGGATGCCCACTGACTATTCTTGACTGGAACTATAATACCTGCATCCATTAATATTTTTAGCTTTCCCCTCAACTTTAGACTTTAATGCATATGGCATATTGTACGCTTTTCTAAATATAGGTAGTGCTCCCTCTTTAACCTGTAGGTTGACTTCAAATACTTTAATTGGGTTGACTAAACTTCCTTCGAACACTGACCTGAATTTTTCTTTTAGTTTATCCACTGTTGACGAAAGCGCTGCCACTTTGAAATTGTCTTGCCAACCTTGAAACAACGTATCTAACCACGTTCTTCCTAACAGTGGTACAAAACTATGTTGCGTATCAACCACGACTAACGATAACTCATACGTTTGATCTCCTTTGAGGACTCGAACTGTGCACTCTCCCAACGCGTTAATTTCTTGACCCGTCACTGACGTTAAACTAAATGGCACCCGCCGCAACTTTATATTTGGAAACTCTTTATAAAACTGCCTTGCTGGCATGATTGTCTTGCATGCCCCTGTATCGACTTCAAACCTAATCACCTTGTCGTTGATTTTCAACTCAATCCTGTGGGACAAACTGTGAATTGTCTCACCAATACAGTTAATATTGTACAAAGGATACAACCCCGGGTCATTTGAGTCATTTGGTTCTACCCGATGTTCCTCGACCGCTTTGATTGCCCCCTTCCCTCGACATAACTTTGCTGTGTGCCCTCTTCTTTTGCAATTAAAACATTCCCAATTTATTGCTGGGCATGTGCTAGGATTATGTTGTCTACCACATCGGAAACATCTACTTGTACCATAACGTCTAACCTCTTTTTTCTGCTGATTTCCACCTACTTCTGCTGCCGACCCATTTGCAGCCTGCCCTTCTACTAGTCTTTCCGAGCCTTGGTTTCTTCTTCTTTCTACAACATGCACCTCCTCCTTATTACTCATTTCTCTCACCTGCTTGTCTGCCATTTCGTACTTTTCTGCAATTGCACACGCTGCTGCGAACGTTAATTCCGATTCTGCCAAAAAACTTCCTCTGCAATCCCTCTGCTGTAACACCAACAACTAGCTGGTCTCTAAGTGCTTCATCCAAAAATGCTTTAAAATTACACGCACTGGCCAGCTTTCGCAGTTCTAATTCATATTCTGCTATCGACTGTCCTGGTTTTTGTTGGCATTTATGAAACTTGAATCTTTCACAAATTTCAGATTTTACTGGCGCATAATGTTTTTTTAATATAACTACCATTTCCTCATATTCCAGTGCCCCCGGCGACCTTGGTGCGACTAAATCTCTCAACGTTTTATATATTTTTGGCCCCGCTAAGGTTATGAACAACGATGACTTCATTTTTTCTTTCACCACGTTCACTCTGAACATGTGTTCGACTCGTTCACAATAACACTCGAATTCTTCGGCTCCTCCTTCAAACATAACCTCAAACTCGGAACAAGAAGATAAAACAAATAATGTAGCCAGTGTAGAAAATCAGCAGAATAGTTTACCAGAGATCACAAGTGAACTGGAAGCCAAGACTACAGACTTAAATTTGCCTATTCTTTCAGGTGATGACGCCCCCCAACAACAATACGTTGCAAAGTACATCAGATATAGAAAACTCGAACTCAAACCAATGGAGCACAGTCAAATATGCAAAACGAGGACGAGAAGACAGTCCAAATGATAATCATAGAATTCTACGACAGAGGACCCTAAACGAATTCATACCGGGAACGGTAGTACAAAATCGTTATTCAGCGTTGGCTCAAGTCAACGAGGAACAAAATAATGCTACTCCCGTCAAACCAAAAGAACCAAAACCCCCTCCCATAATTGTTCCTGATGTTGCCAACATGGAATTACTTATTAAAGATATCGATGCTGTAGCAAACAACCAATATACGGTAAAACTCATTGGTAATCAGCAAGTTAAAATTCAGCCAACTCAGGCTGAAAACTACCATCAAATATTAACGATGTTAAAAACAAACAATACGCCGTGCCACTCCTATCAATTGAAACAGGAACGTACATTCAGGGTAGTATTAAGAAATATGCATCCATCCTGTGATGTAAATGACATCAAGGGGGAAATCGAGAAATACGGACACAAAGTCGTCAGGATTACTAATATTCTGAAGGACAAAAGACCAACACCATTGTTTCATGTTGAATTGGAATCTGCAGAAAATAACAAAGACATTTTCAACATACAAGTCTTGCAGCGACATGTAATATCATTCGAGCCACCATACCAGAGACGAGAGATACCCCAATGTTCCCGCTGCCAAAACTACGGCCACACAAAAAAATATTGCTCCCGTCAGCCACGCTGTGTTAGATGTGGTAAATTTCATTTTGCAAGCCAATGCATTAAGACCAGAGAAACACCAGCCACATGTGCTCTTTGTGGAGGTTCACACCCGCCAATTACAAAGGGTGTAGCATCTACAAAGAAATTAGAAATAAAAAATATCCACCACTACGTCCAAAACAACCATCCCAAGCACATCAAACCCTAACGGGCAATAATCTAATCGAAGGGACGACCAATGTACCAATAAATCATGAACCCATCCGCACATCTGTCTTTCGACCCTCCTACAGAGCAGCAGTTCGAGGTGAAAACACACAGAACCAGTTTACGGGCAACACACATCACAACACCCCGGTTGCAAACCAAAATTCTAACAGCAAACTGGAAGAAATGATGGTAAAGCTCATGGAGAGAATGGATACAATGCTCAACATCTTAACTCTCATAGTCAACAAAACAAGTAATGCCTAAAGACTTAAAATTAGCAGTCTGGAACGCCAACGGCTTAGCACAACATAGTCAGGAGATCAAAGCATTTATACAAACACACAACCTCGATGTTGTATTAGTCAGTGAAACTCACTTTACCAACAAGAGCTTTATCAAAGTACCAAATTATACCATCCATCAAACAAACCATCCTGATGGCACAGCTCATGGAGGAACCGCAATTATAATCAAGAACTCCATACACCACCATGCTTTGGAAAATTACCAAAGAGACTACCTACAAGCAATCTCAGTTAAGGTTAAAGACGAGAGAGGTTCAATAGTCATATCCGCAACATACTGCCCCCCAAACAAAAGAGGGCAGGAAATCATCAAACAAGAACACTTTTCACAATTCTTTCATACACTCGGCATTCGATTCTTAGCGGCGGGGATTTCAATGCGAAGCACAACCTATGGGGTTCTAGATTAATTACCACAAGAGGACGAGAACTATTTAAGGCAATGGAGTTTAATAATATGCAACACTTGTCCACAGGCGAACCAACCTACTGGCCAACTGATAGGCAAAAAATCCCGGACGTGCTAGATTTCTGCGTGATCAAAGGAATATCAAAAAATTACACCGAAATTAAATCTAATTTAGATCTCTCATCCGATCACTCACCTATACTGGTAATTCTAAGATCCCAAGTCATTCAAAAAGGAAAAACTCCTTCACTGCACGCAAAAAAGACTGATTGGAATCTACTCAGGTCAATACTCGAGGAAAAAATATCCCTAAACATAAAACTAAAAACAACAGAAGAACTCGATGACGCCGTCCATTATTTAACAAGCTCGATCCAAGAGGCAGCTTGGTCTGCCACCCCAAACAGTTCAAGAGAAGATATACCTATCGATAACTATCCTATCGAAATAAAAAAAGCTTTAGCAGAGAAACGGAAAATAAGGAAAATCTGGCAAAATAATAGGAACACGACAACTAAAACCGAACTCAACAAAGCAACAAAAGACCTCAAAAATATGTTGTATAACTTCAAAAACCAAACGTTTAGTAACTATCTCGAGAACCTCTCTCCAACAAAGGCTACTGAATATTCGCTCTGGAAAGCCACACAACGAATTAAACGACCACAACAACCAATCCCACCCATCCGTAAATCAGACTCCACATGGGCAAGAAATAACAGAGAAAAGGCAGAAGTATTCGCAGAACATCTTTCTAACGTCTTTCAACCGTATCCGAGAGCAGCAAGCGCAAAAGACGAAGAACAAGTACGTAACTTTATTAACACACCTGCCCAAGATAGTACCGTAATTAAACCAATTAGAGTCAATGAAGTCTTACAAGCCATCCAGCTAACAGCAAAAACTAAAAAAGCGCCGGGTCATGACCTTATTACCGGAACTGTCCTATCTCAACTGCCTCTAAAAGCAGTAAAGTTGATTACGTACATCTACAATGCTATGCTGCGACTGCAATATTTCCCTCTACTATGGAAGATAGCTCAGATAGTCCTAATTCCTAAGCCCGGTAAACCTCCAGAGGCAGCTGCATCATATAGACCTATAAGCTTGCTACCTATCCTCTCAAGCTATTCGAAAGGCTGTTACTTAAACGACTTCAACCGGTTCTAATAGAAAAACATATCATCCCGAACCACCAGTTTGGCTTCAGAAACCAACACGCGACAATTGAGCAAATCCACAGAGTAGCCAAGCAAATCAGGAAAAACTTAGAAGAAAGAAAGTTTTGCTCTGCAGCCTTTATCGACGTGACGCAGGCTTTTGACAAGGTCTGGCATGATGGCCTCTTGTATAAAGTCAAACAACAATTGCCGATTGCTTACTATCACCTAATAAAATCTTATTTAACCGAAAGAATGTTTCAGGTGAAGGTCGAAAACGAGTTTTCAGCACTTGCTCCTATCAGTTCGGTGTTCCACAGGGTAGCGTCTTGGGACCCACCCTGTATCTTTTATTCACTGCAGATTTCCCAGTCTCTTCAAATGTTATGGTGGCCACATTCGCCGACGATACAGCTGTCATGGCAAGTCACGCAAACCCTACTATTGCTTCAGACATACTACAGTCAAGCCTGTACAGTATCCAAAAATGGATGGAACAGTGGCGAATCAAAGCCAATGAAAAAAATCTGTGCATGTCACATTTACTATGCGCAAAGAAACGTGCCCAGCAGTCACTCTAAATGGCAATACTCTTCCCCAAGCAGAAGATACAAAATACCTGGGAATGCATCTGGACCGTAGACTAACCTGGTCAAAACACATTTGGTCTAAACGTAAACAGCTCGGTATTAAGCTACACAAGTTGAACTGGCTAATCAATCCAAAATCCCAGCTATCAATTGAAAACAAAGTGCTCCTGTATAAAGCCATCATCAAACCAGTTTGGTCCTACGGAATCCAGCTGTGGGGCTCTGCTAGTAGCTCAAATATTTAAATCCTTCAAAGATTTCAATCCAAAACGTTACGAAAAATAAGCAATGCGCCATGGTACATTACCAACGAGGCTATCCACCGTGAACTACGAGTGAATACTGTGCAAGAAGAAATACGAGCCATCAGTACCAGATATTATCACAGGTTAGCAGAACACCCAAATGAACTGGACAAGAACTTACCAAACAACTCCAATCAATTAAGGAGGCTCAAACGAGCAGACTTTCTGGATCTACCACGCAGATTTGGATCTACCACGCAGATTTGAAAATATAAGCTAATACATTGTAAAGTATAGTCTTTGGCAACTGTCATTGGATAGTTTGCCTCTCATGTCATTAACAGTCACAACACTTACTGAATGTATTAATTATACAGATTGTAAATAAATAAATGGAATACAAAACAAAAAAAAAAAACTAATCGATGACACACACAATTACAACACGACTAACAATAACTAGACTATTTATTCACAACTGTACAAGTTACAACAATAACGACTATTACAATACCACAACAACAACTGACTACTTGTGTTTACTGCCCCCTTGCTATATCCTCTGTTGGTATTACTACCAACCTAAAACCCCGTTTACCAACTGTCTATATATATACAGGGTGACACCAAAACACCACAATAAGGACCAGGAGAAGAAAATGTAATAAGGTTAAAGCAGATCAATTATTTAATAAGAGATCTGTAAAAATTAACAAAATCCTTATCTGATTGGGCGAGGTCAAGGTGAAATTCGTAATTCTACAAAGTACTAAGTAGACAATACAAAAAAAATTCCAAAATACGATTTGAAAATGATCATTGGAGATAGTAACGCCAAAATAGGAAAAGAAATAGGATTCCAACCAACTATAGGGAAGTACAGTAAACATGCGGAAACTAATGAAAATGGTGGATTTTTAATCGATTTTGCTATGGAAAACAATATAAAAATAGTAAGTACACAATACCAACACGAGGAAATTCATAAAAGAACATGGAGAGCACCTGATGGAGAAAACGTAAACCAGATTGATCATGTTTTGATAGAAAAGAGAAGTGAAGCAAGTGTAAAAGATGTACGAGCTTACAGGGATATTGACACCGATCATTTCATGGTAGGAACAAAGCTAAAACAAATTATTCCAATAAAGATAAAAATCGAAGACAAAATGTCAAGCAAGCCGATACGAATTAAATTTCAAGAAAAAACAACACAAGAAGAATTTTCAAAAGCAATTAATGAGCTGTTAGAAGCAGAGAAAAACCAAAAATATAGAGGAAAAACGAATATTTTGACAAAAGTTATGATAAAAGCAACATCCAGACAGGACATCGTAAGAAGATACAAAAACAAGGAATGGTATGACCTGGAATGTCAGAGGAAATAAGTAGGCGAGAAAAAGCTAGAAAGATAATGCTACAAACAGGAACAATGGAAAACAGACGCAAATATGAGCTACAAAGGAAAGCATGCAAAGCACTACTTAGAGAGAAAAAAAGGAAACACATGGTAGAGTATTTGGACGCGATAGAAGAAAAATATAGGAACAAGGAAATTAGAAACTTCTACCAAGGTGTAAAAAAGTAAAAAGAGGTCGCCAGTCAAAGACAATAGTATGCCAGGACAAACAAGGAAACCTAGTGGAGACCAAGATAAAGCGATCGAAAGATGGGCAGAGTACTTTGAAGAACTTCTCAACAGGTCAGCGGATGGAGGAGAAGAGCCGGAAATATTCGACAGTAATATGATGGAAGGAAACGTGGAAAAACCAACGCTAGAAGACATCCGAAATATAATAAAAAGCCTGAAAAACAACAGAAGTGCAGGGGAAGATGCTATACAGGCAGAAATGATAAAGTATGGAGGTGAAATGGTCGAAACAATGGTATTTGAACTAATCGAAGAAATATGGGAAAAAGAAGAAATGCCAATGTCGTGGAGAGATGCTGTAATATGCCCAATTCACAAAAAAGGTGACAAGACTGATTGCAATAATTATAGAGGCATAGCTTTATTAAATGTTGCATACAAAATATTGGCAACGTGCATAAAAAATAGATTGAATCAATATGCAGATAAAATACTTGGGGAATACCAGAGTGGATTTTGTAGGCGTAGGTCAGTAACGGACCAAATACAGTACGTACTTAGAGAAATACAGTCCACAAGTCATGAGTATAATCTACCAACTCACTTGTTGTTCGTAGACTTCAAGCAAGCGTACAACAGCGTCAAAAGAAACCAACTATATATATATATATATATACATACTCCTGTTAAGTTGTCACCTCCGTATCATGGATAAGGCGTCCTGACCTCCGGGTGATCCGCTTGTATAAATAGCTATTTAACAGTATATTTGCATATAGGGGAACCCCTAGAAGACGTCTATCAAAAGAGGGAAAGAATTTCATATAAAAAAAATCCAAGTATATATTTGAAACCCAGGATACAAAGTCACCTCCGTTTATATAAAAATATTTGAGTCATGAAGATGTTGTGCTGACTTCCGACGGTGTTGTCGCGTCTACGGAGGTGGGAGCGTAATTTATGCATACTCGGTTATCATTAGCACGGCGTGCGTTATTATATTTTATAATTTCTGACCTTTAAGATTTATTTTCTAAGCGTTTAAGATTTTTGTGAAAAGTGAAAAAAAGTGAAAATGGCAGAGCAAAAGTGTCGATCATATAATAATCCCAACAGTAGAAGTCGTCTAATTGTTAAATTAGCGAATGAGGACTAAACTAATTTAAAATATTAAAATCATTTTTATATTTGTTGTAACTATTTATCAAAAGTTAATTTGAATTATTAAATTAGATTACCATTGAGATTTACTAAAAATTAAAAATAATGAAACATAATATTAAATTAAACAATTGAAAATATTGGAATTTTTCTATTCAAATTTATTATACAGTAGTAGATTCAGAATATAATTATAATATTATTAAATAATTATTGTAATAATTTTATAGTAAGAATTTAAGATAAAATATTTGATCTTTTCAAGCTTAATATTTTATTATAAAATTATAAATATTTGACAGATATTTATTAAATACAACCTTTAAAAAAAATTCATTTTACAAAAGAAATGTGATATAAATAATACTAAACAGCGTAATTAAAATAGCTGTTCATTTTAAAAATTCTTCATTTGACAATATTATTAGGATGTAATTTTGTAATTGGATTAACAAAACTAACAACAATCCAAGACAAAAATATCCCTCTCTTAAAAACCATTATTAAAACAAATTCTGAAATCCACCTTCAAACTAACAACTTTTTGGAAACAGAAATTTATACAGGCAATAAGGACAAATTAGACTCTATTGAAAATAGCAGTTCTAATATTGCTCTGATTACAGAATTTGGTGGCGATGACGCCAATAATATGGTCCCTTCTTTCAAAGAAAAAAAAATACATAAAAATCAGTAAAAAGTCGACAACTGATTTAGTCTATTCTTGAAGTCCTGGCTTTTCTCCATTATTTGCAATCTTATTCGACAACCACACTTCACCAATAAGAGATTTTTATTTTAATTGTAACCAGGTACTGATTTTGGATTTAAAAATTTTACAGTGTTTCTATTCCAAAGCATACAAATTATGTTGTCAGAACGATTTTTCCAACAGAATTTGTATTTCTATCCGTATGGTAAATTTAAGAAAATGCAGTTTACTAAGTTCAAGAGAACTTGCTGTTTTTCCGAGTATATAAAGTAAGTAAAACAGTTTTAACTCTTTTCCTAACCACAAGGTAGTTTTGGGGAAAAAAAAGTTTAACTATGAGGTAAATCCTCCTATTAAAAAAATACGTTAAACCCCTGCCCTTGCAATGGCTAAACTCCGACAATATGTTGCAAGTTAAAGTGAACGCAGGCTGAAGGCCTGACGTTCACAAAATCAAACAAACAATACCGCTTTTCATTGAGAATGGAAAGCGGTCCAACCAAAATTACAGTTTGAATTCCCTAACGGGGAAAACAAACAATTAAAACTCGCTGCGATGCAATAAAGAACTGCCCGTCGACCAAACAATGACAGTCGACATAAAAATTACTACAAATGCCTTCAGGATTTTATTACTGAATACCCTATAACAAGCATTGCACTATCTTAAAGCTTTAAAATTCACCCAGCATCGCACAAGAAAATCGTGTTCATCTTGTCAAAAATATCCTTTGTCAATGGGAATCCTCCTAACTCCGGTATATTCCTGGTTCGACGGTAATGAACTCCGGCTTTACCTAAGTGTAGAATCTAAAAAAATCTTATTGAACAAATGAAAATACCTGTAATCGGTCTTAATAATCAAAGTTAATAAACGCAGAAAATTAGTTATTGCACGCAGTTTGGAACATTTAACAAATAAAAATGTGGCGACGGACACATTTGGTGTTGTCGATCCAAAAATGTAAAAACTTTCCAGAGCGGACGAGAGAACACGCCCGGGTTACCAAACTAAGAAGGGTAGCTCCAACCAAGGAGTCAGCTGTTCCTAGGATAACGCTGGGAGACATTTTAACAGGACCCAAGCAGCATTGTGATGCTAAAAATTAACTAAATAGCTGCTAAATAGTTGTATGCAGGCAGCATACTTGCTGCGGCAGCCAGCAAAATAGCGCATAAATAGTGCATAAATTGCAGCAATATTGCAAAACTGGGCAAGCAATTTTCAATAGATATTTAGCGCATTATTAGCACGTCGTTGCAGCTTGCTGCCAGCAAGCTATTTTCAATAGCTATTTAGCGCATTATTAGCACGTCGCGGCAGCTTGCTGCCAGCAAGCTATTTTCAATAGCTATTTAGCGCATTATTAGCACGTCGTTGCAGCTTGCTGCCAGCAAGCTATTTTCAATAGCTATTTAGCGCATTATTAGCGCGTCGTTGCAACTTTCTGCCAGCAAGCTATTTTCAATAGCTATTATATAGCTAATTAGCAACTATTTTGCTGGCTGGCAAAATATCATTAAATAGCTGTTTATTTGCTTGCTGCCAGCAAGCAAATTGGAACTCGCAGCTGATTTTTAGCTAGAAATGCTACTTGGGGAGATTGTCGGTGAAACCATATAAAACCCCGGTATTCGCTAACGATGGCCACGTTCATCACACAGTAAGGGTTCGCATCAGACCTTCTACGGACACCCCAACATCCCGACCATAAGCACCTCTCTTCCATAAAAAATATTGATAAACTTCCACCATTCAACCAATCAACCATAAAAGAACTAAAACGAACACCATGACGAAAACGTCACACATGGCGTAATAATTCGCTGGCTAACACTTTCTAAATCAAAACGCTGACTCCAACCATATGAAGTCACTACATGGACATATTAGCCAGCATCTAAAAATGTAGTCGGACCATAAAAAAATTAATTCAATCGAATTAATTCGTTAAAACCTATATTTAAGGTGTTGTACTGGCGAAACATGCGACCCAACTCCCTACACCATCCAAATTTTGCTCGCCTTGCTGATAACATTTAATATTGAAACGAATAATTTTCAATGTAAAAATTAAATAAAAACTGTAAAATACGTTTAAATATAGGGCGTTCCAAAAGAAGATGATGTTAAAAATTAATAATAAAAATTGCTTTTAGCAAATTTCTGTTACAGCAATATCTAAACTTGGATTAACTCACGATCGTACAGTTCAACCTTAAAAATTATTTACAATAATTGTAGTTAAACCAAGTTCACTAGTCTTGAATTTGGTTTAACATTTACGTTGCTCAAGAGGGCTAAACTAAATTCAAGCATAAAGAGTACAAGAATTTAGAAAATGTTGTTCAGTAAATGTTTTCTGAAAACAAGATAAGAAGGTTCAGTATTTACTTTCTAAAAATTAGTAAACAGCATAATATAGGAAAACAGTGCTTGAACAAATAAGAAATAAACTCTTATTTTGAGAAAATAGTTCTCTTTTCTATTAAATCATTTACCAAAGTGTAGAAAATGAGATTCAAATTTAGAAAATTGTTTTCTTAAGTTTTTAATATTATTATTGTTAGTTTCATTCTAAGGTTGATAAAGATCGGTAAAACATTTCTAATATTTAGAAATAAAAAGTTGATATACAAACAAGTCAACGACCTAGCCCATGAAGGAAATGATGATGATGAGTTGATATATAGAAAATGCGTTTACTGAAATCAAACAAATATTTTCTAGATACAAGCAAGTAAGTCTTAGCTCAAAACCGTGTTTGTTATCATTTGACAAAGGTCTTTTCCTGCATTTTCATTTCTGGTAGATCATATCTTTTTAATGACGATTGACCATGTTGCAGACAGCGCGTCACCCTGTCTCGCTCTTTCAGTTATTTCAAATTCCTCCGTTTTTTCATTTGCGACATCAACTGTGCCCTTTGTATTCTCAAATGTTATTAATGCATTCTCAAATATTTACAAAATAATTATTAATATCTAATGATCACATCAAGACTTCTATGAGATAAACAATATTCCGGTTGTCATACTGTTTGTAAAATTTGTTAGTTTTATAAAATTTTTCTTCTACAAAATGTAATCCTTTTTTATCAAACATATACACTCATAGGTAATATTAGTACTACATGACACAGTATTATTCCCGTAATTCAGATATTTTGATTTATGTTTCAGATTAACAATATTTTGTGTTGCAAAATCGTATTAACGTGATTTTACAAAGAGTTTTCTTTTCCGAATGAGTTAATAAGATAATCTCTAAAACTTCAGCACATGGTCCTTAAAATAAACTCATATAAGGTTTGTATTTTTTATTTAGTTCAATTTGTCTGTGGCTTGATACAATTTCAAATTTTGAACAAGAAAATTTAATTCTTAATAAAGATTTTTGTCCTATTTGTTATGATTTTTGCAGTGCTTCTAATAAAAGTTTGCGGAAATTTATAACTTTGCTAGTAATTGTCCCATTTAATAGAAACAACAACCTCACAAATTTTGTTAATGAGGAGAACAATAACTTCTATTTTTCACCACTAAATTGTTACAAATTTTGTCCAAAATATTACTTTTGTTTCCAGATACTAAAAACGTTTACTTCCTTTTCAATCATCATTCGAAAACAACATTTTGGTTCAAGATCCATGTGCTGGGGAATCCAGAAACAGTCATCCAAATTTTTATGTTCCTATGTAATTGTAATCCAAACCTTAGGAAGCTAATCGAAATTTTGTGAGTGTAAACAAATTTAGTAACAAATTTTGAGATTTTACATAAAAACACTGTAATGTTTAAAACGATTTTATTAAGTTAATTTTTACAAACCAAACGAAAATTTTACAAAATTCGTGATTACAAAATATTCGTATTTTTTGATCAAGTAAATGACTTTACTTGCACATCTTTGGCGTAGCTTTGGCAAGTGCAAGCTTCTCTTTACTTTGGAACAAATATACTTTTAATAAAATTTAATAATTTATTATTTTAATAATAATAATTTTTAACAAGGTATTATTTTTAAATGATTGCCGATTTTCTAGCTTCCTGCCAAAACGGCGCAAGTGGGAGTGATAAAAATTGTTGCCTTAAAAAATATTAAATTTATTTATTAAGGAATTTTTCTTTTGTTGTAACAGGGGTTCTTGTTAAATTTTCATCAACATAATTTTGATTTGCGAAGGTTATGACTGCCAGATGTTTAATTTGCTAGATCAATTAATTGTTTCTTGAAAAAGTCATGGTGTGCAATAGAATTGACTAGTAAGTGGAAGTACTGAAATTGGATATTGTGCTAATGCTAAAGTTATAGTAACATAATTAATTGTGTCGCCGTAGTTCAGACACAAGTTATCTGTTATGTACTACTAAATCGTTAAGGTTTTAAAGTTTGAAGTACGATGTTCAATTTGATATCACGAATCGATAATAGGAAGTTGTAGTTTAAAGAGTTCAGGTAATCTACAATTTTGACCAGATTCTGGTTTATTCCCCTTTTCATCCCACTTCGAAGAACATTACGAACAAATGTTAATTTATAAAATTATTTTGAAAGAAACAAGAAACAGTTTTTTAATGCCATATCCATTGCACAGCTGATAATAGCAATAATTTGAACTATTTTTACTACGCGAAGCTCAAGTTTTCTTTTATGAGTGTACTTTTCATGAGCAAGAAAGTTCATTTCAATATTTGTTTGAACATTAGCATTTGGTATTATGGCATTGGGATTTTCTTTTCGAGTAGATAGCTAACATTAAAATTATGTGGTCTAAAACTCAAAGAAAAATTTTTGCAATTTGCGGTATTCAAAACCTGGTGGTTGTTGGACTCAAACTGGAACGAAAAATTGATAATTAATTTTTTTTTGTCCCGTCTCTATTATTTTGCCTCAAAGATGATCTTGGTAACAATGTAATTAAAAATTTCTTTCAGAAACAAACTTCATGTTCAAAATTTACAGAAAAACTTCAAAATTCTTTATGGCAATTAATTACCTATATCCACACACATTGTATATCCAGCAAATTATAATTTACTTGTAAATCATAACTTTTCAAATTATGAGAGATGAGTCAAATCTTCAATGGTTATAAAGTAATGAAAACCATTTTCCAAAAGTGTTTAATAAAAAAACATTAAATTTAACAAAAACAAAATTGGAGCCAAAAAATATTAGAGATTAAGAGTATTTGATCTGAACCAATTTTTTGTATAAAATAATTTTGCTCATTCTAATGAGAAAGAAGAAAAAAATAAAAATTAAAGTATAACTTCCATAGAATGGAAGAAATTGTAGGAGAACTTGTAAAAAATACCCAAATTCATTTTTAATATATCCATCATGACATTATGGGGTACTACATTTAATTGATTTAATCTTGAGATGGTGTTAGGGCTTTGTAAACTTAGTTTTGATCAATTAAAATTTAGTACCCCATAATGTCATTCTTGCCGCTTATTTATGTAAAATTCGGTTACGGATCTGAAATTTTGGCTACCGTTTTTTCCGCTTTAATAAAGTTTGAAAATAGTTTAAATGGAGATTTCACAAACTGAATTTAAATTGAACAATTGAAATGCTTTTTGTTATATAATTATTCTCGATAATTTTAAAATTGTTTTGGAAGACCATTACGAGACTCTCAAATAAGTTGTACAAACGACGACTCTACGTGGTGGATATATAGTTTTTAAGCAAATTTTAAATTAACTATAATGAAATAAAATTTCAAATTTAACTCTATTTTTGTGGAACTGACATGAACAAATTCGTGGAGCCAATATCTCAGACTAATTCCGAACATAGCTCCTTCAACCAGACATTAGAAAATGATTTAAAGTTAATTCAGCTAAAAATCTTTTTAACAATTCTTTTTAACGATTAAAGCCTAAGAAAGCTTCAAAAATTGGAGCAAATCAAGAGAAAAAAATTTAATTTAAAGAAGTCAATTCGTCTCTGGGTTTTCATTAAATTTTAACCATGATATATAAAAAATGCACTACGAAAGCTTGTTTTTCCGAATAATGAATTATTTTTCAAACGTTGACTTTGTACACAGAGGAAAATATTCAATATTTTTAAAAGCTTCACCGGTTCCAAAAAATTAGAAGAGAATTATTTAAATTAACGGTAAAATTTTAATTCTCGAACTCGCCCAAAATTATTATTTAGAAGTCTCAATTTTTTATCACTTCGCACCACGGAAACTGAAAAGTCCACGAAAAATCATATTAAGAAATTTACCTTTTTGTTACAAAAGTTGAAGCAATTTTATATTAGATATATTACACATGATTGCGTTTTATGATATTGTAATTAACTTTGGCCATGAATACGAAACGAAAACCAACGAAATTATAATTTTAAAATAATATAAAATGCATTCGTGTGTGATAGAATGCCAAATTTTTTAATACTTTCGCGATTGAATTGAATTAGTACCTAACAAATATTTGTTTTCTTCGACTTGATGTGGAATACTTGGCTGATATTTATTGCCCTCTTGAATTTCTATAAAAAAAAGGAAATATTTTTAATTTAGTTAATTTTTATCAAGTTTAGAATATACCGGTGACTTCAATATTTATAAAATCTCAATTTTGTTGCTTTATTTGGCGAATTCATTTGTGTAAAATTGATAATCTGTTCTTATTTGAATAAATAAAAAATATACCACAGGTATGGCTATTGATTTGAGATTTAGATTCGAACCCGTAATTTCCACTCTAGTGATTATTATCGCTATTGTGTAATAATGCATTTTAATTTTGAATTTGAATATTTCGCGCCAGAACTCCTACTTACAAATAACAGATAGAGATGGCGACTCAAAAAACGAAAGGAGAATTCAACGGTATGATGATTATGGTAAAATTTAATACTTCCTTAAACCCTTCAAAGCCTTTTACTTTCTGTGCCTTTTACAAGCAATTTTCTTATACATTCCAAGTTTAAACACCAAAAGAAATAAGAAAATTGACAGTTTGATTTGCCTTCTCATTCGGAAGTTGAGAAAATTAAATTTTAAACGGAATTTTATACATGGATAACTCGACACTTTGTTTTCTAAATTATTGAAATCTTACAACATAAAAAAATAAAACATTTTAAAAAGAAACAGACCTATCAGGCGTGACCCTTGTCAGTTTTCTTTTTTCAAATATGCGTTTTGAATTTTTAATTTTTCCACCTTCGTAAATCAATTGCATTTAAAATTTTCCAATTTATTGTGCATCTTCTTTTGTTTAGTACAAAACAGGTACTTCTTGAATTTTATATTACTGCTGGAATTTGCTTACAGTGATTTCAAATTGAAATTTTTTCCCGCTGCGCAGTACCAATGTCTCGGAACTTGATTGGCGGCTTACAAACATTTGTAAAATCTGTAGAAAGTGATATAACCAAATTAGTAACTTTCTTTCTTTTAAATTTTTTTATTAATATTATGCAAATAAAATTAATGTCAAAAAATTTGTAAAAAAAATGATTATTTTTTACCTTCAAATTTTGTGCAGCATCTCATAATGTAAACCAAATAACTAATTAATTTTAAACTTTAAAATACGATTAATAATTATTATTTTAAATTTAAAAATTTGCCATAAGTGGAGACTACATGTCGAATTCAAATTTTAATTTAGCGATTCGACACGAGCAATAGCGACGAGGATGTTATCCCTAACAACTACCGTGGTTACCAAAACAGTTGTTTTTATTATTGTCAAAAATGTAGTGAAATGTAGCAAATCCACAGAATATTCATCATGACATGACAGCTAAATTAAATGCAAACTTTCCATAGTGATTGTAATTATGATAATAGTGTACAGTGTGTTCTTAATAACATTGCTTGTATTTTCTAGAAATCAAGAACCAGCAATTTCCATTACATAACCCTACTTTTGAAGCAGAAACAGCAGATTTTTCAACACCAAATGATACATTTACATATTTGTTCTCGTTTACTTTAGGTTTGCATACTATTTTTAGTTATTGCCATAAAAAGTTTACTAACCGCAATAATGATAGTCGTCTTAAACATTTGGAGTATTGTGGTTTTTTCTGGACAAACTTTATTATATCAATTCGACACTCCCAACGAAGAAGGACGTAACTCATTTTTACCAATTTTTCAGGAGACCGATTTGAAAGTTTAAAAAATTCTAGAAATATTATTTTAAGCGCGAAAAAAAAATATTATAAATGGGTGGCGGCATCTTTTAAATTGTTGTTAGCTTTATTTTTTTAAAATTTTACCCATTTGTTTTTCTCCTGATACAGAAATGCTCATAACTAAAATTGGACGTAACTTTTGAGTTACGTCCTTCTTCGTTGGGGTATCGAATTTATAAGTACGCCAAGGAGTGATACTTTTCTTTACTTAACATTTTTTACAATTTGAAAAATTTGGTGGAAATTCAACAAATATGAACTTCAAGTACTACGTTGCACCAATAGACTTACAGAAAATTTGAGATTACTAGCAATTCTTTTATTAGTTACATTATGGTGTAGTATAACCATAAAATCCAAGCTTAGTATGACTTGATCCATGTTACTTTAACATCTCAAAAGATATCAAAAATGTTGAAAAGTTACAAATTTTGTATTTATTATTATCACGCTCTTGGTTCACCATAATTCTTATGTTGGGGATAATTCAATCGAATGCTACGTTCTCTCGTTTGTCCTTCCGTTCTCATGCTTTATTTGTGCATCTCAAGTTTCCAACTATCTTTCGGGAGCTGTACTGCTTTCTGCATCCTCTATCGCACTTTAAAAAACCTTATTTTCTTTACTCCCTGCCTTCTTTGGAAAGGTAAAATACCCAATATTTTATTAGTGTGCCCCCCACCCATCAGATTTAATTGATACAGAACGTCAACATTATAGGTATACTTGTACCGAGAGTTGGATAATTTTATTACTTGTACACTTACCTTTACTAATGCTTCATATATATGCCGCCAATAGTAAAGAGATGGTAATTACATTTTTTCGGTATTTTCAGTTTTTGATTTTATTGGATAGGAAGGAGTTTAGGGCGGCAGCTGGCAAAGTGAGATAGCCATGATGATTGCCAATATTCGGAACCGGATAGGTACCAAAAGAAGAAGGTAGGAGTGGTCTGCAACTCTCCACGAAGTGAATAAAATGTCATCTAGAAGTGAAATGTTTGTATCCTTGGCTATAAATGAAAGGACTATGATATCCAACCGAATTGTGTGTAATAGTAACAAAACAAATGTCCTGGATGAGGAGCCTACATTTTCATAACTTAGCGAAAGCAGCTTCAATCCTTCTAATTTAACAAACAATACAAGAAATAAATTGTTAACGTTGAAATTGATTATATCGACAATGAAAATTATCGAAACGGAAGTGGAAAGTTCTTCTTTGCAGTAAGTTTTCTATAAATTTGCAAATATATAAAATAATAGTTTTTGAAATTTTAGGTGAAAATAATTACGATATTTCTGACGATGCCAATGATTTTAATATTGCGAATATCAATAATTTTGCTTATGTTCCGAATGGCGAAAAATTCAGACTAAGTTTAAGAGAGGGAGCTGATAGGGAAATGATAGAGAGGGTACTTGAAGAGATGCAATGGGCAGATTGCAATGAATGCCGTAGAGGAATCGGAAGATGTCATAGAACGTTATAATGATCGCTAGTTAAATATATTGTTAGCGTGAAACGCGGAATCTGTAATAAAAATACGAAATTCAAAATTTAGTTTTAAAATTTTATTAATTTCTAAAATATTAAAAAAATTAATTATAAATAGAAAGATTTAAAAACGAAAAAAAATTAGTTTATATAATTAATCCAATTTCAACCAAAATTAAATTAGCTCTAAGTCTCAATATATGTAGAATCGATTAAATTGTTAACAAAAGAAGACTTCAATTACATATTATTTCTGAATAACCAATATGGCATTATAATAAAATGTCGAGAAAAATATCAACAATGGTTGCGATGAATGCGTGAAAATGTAATTTTTAACATAATTTTATAAATACTTAAATGGCTTTGTTTTCTTTTAACAGAAGTGTGTAATATAAGCACGTTAATTATTCTATTGAATAAGAATTTCTGCTCTAAAACTAATAAGAAAACGTTCTTTCATATTTACATCGAGTTTGAATTTTTGTTCCCTGGCACTGGAAATAATTTACTTATTAAATGGGATATGTTTACACAAAATATAGTTTCAATATGGTAAAGGTAAACTGAGCTTAAGATCTTTACAAAATTGGAAAATTATTTAATTTTAAACAAAGGTAAAATATATTCTGAATTTTTATACCCAATTGGTTTTAATTTTCCATTTAATTTTTAGATTTAAGAGACACACTGATTATTATTTTAGTACATGTACTAGGCTTGCCACCAACCGGGTTGTTCAAACATAAAAGTAATCAAATAATTTTGGAAGTACAGGATTGCAGACGGCCAGATTTCTTTTTAAAACTTTAACAAATGGAAAAATTAACACATTTACATCCAAGTCAAAACTAAATTGTTCTAAAAATATTGTTAGAACATTAACATAAAATTGCTTTTGAAAAAAAATAAAATTAGTTAAGAATTAATTGTTTTTTCTTAGTTTTTCAGTTATTTTGCATAAAACAAAATGTTTAAACCTCTGCTTTGCGGCAACTTCCCTCACTGAATTGATTCATTTTCATTGTGCGTGTAGATCTTGTATTGGACTTCAACAGGTGCAAGTATAAGGGCACGCTTCTTTGCCAATTTTGAGAAAATTGAATTTGAATAATTGTATATTACTGATGAACTGCATAAAATTAATATAAATTTGGTAAGTTGTTAATGGAATTGCATAAGATTGCAAAAAAATAAAAACATATGCGAAGGGTACTGGGATAGCATCCAGCTCCTGCCAATTTTTTTTATTTATTTGATTATGAATTTCCCCAGTATACATAATATGCCATCGTTTTAAAGAAAACCTAAGCGCTATAATACACCCTACTTATAATCTATAAACATTGAATGTTTTACCTTTCAGCAGTGAGGCACTGGAGGGTGTCCCCCCCAAACCCACCGGTCTCTACAACTTTGGCTTATTAGGATATTAGTTACTTGAGTGTGACTTGTTAAAGTTAGGATTAATTAGTATTTCTAAAGATTTTTCTAGATCGGTTTTGCTGTTATCTTCAATTTATTACTAATAAAAATAAACTGCACAAACCGGGGGGTCTGGGGGGTTTGGAACACCCTCCAGTGCTTCACTGCTGAAAGGTAAAACATGCAATGTTTACAGATTATAAGTAGGGTTTATTATAGCGCTTTGGTTTTCTTGAGAACGATGACATATTATAATGGGGAATTCATAATCACTCCCCTCGATTCTTGGTCTTTGTTTTATATTTTGTGCTAAAACTTTCACCATTATCGTTTAATACTGATAACCATAAGTTTCCAAATTTATCTATCACAGTTTGAGTGTTCCTGGGAGTGCTCCACACCCCTAGACCCCCGGTCTCTACAACTTTGGCTTATTAGGATATTAGTTACTTGAGTGTGACTTGCTCAAGTTAGGATTAATTAGTTTTTGTAGAGATTTTTTCTAGATCGGTTATGGTGATGTCTTCAATTTATAACAAACAAAAAATAAACTGCACAAACCGGGGGGTCTGGGGGGTTTGGAACACCCTCCAGTGCTTCACTGCTGAAAGGTAAAACATGCAATGTTTACAGATTATAAGTAGGGTTTATTATAGCGCTTTGGTTTTCTTAAGAACGATGGCATAAATTATACCAGGGGAAATTAATAATCAAATAAATAAAAAAAACAAATTGGCAGGAGCTGGATGCGATCCCAGTACCTTTCGCATATGTTTTTATTTTTTGCAATCTTACGCAATTCCATTAACAACTTACCAAATTTATGTCAATTTTTACGCAGTTCATCAGTAATATACCGGGTGACCGGCTGAAATCTGAACATAGGGAAATAACATGGGAAATTGATTTTTTTTAAATTCCTGCTTCCCATTATAACGGATATGAATAAAAGATATATCAAATTAAAGAGATTTTTTATCCGCGTCTAAAGATACCCAACACTTGATATTTTGTTTTTTAATTATAGTTATAAAAAAATATTAGCAGGCTTAATCGATGTATTACGTCAGTTACCGCATCGTTATTGTTTTTGTATGAAAATCAAATACATATTACCAACAAGTAATTTTGACGGATTAAACTTAATTTTGTTAACAATGGTTTGGTCTGTTGAAGAAAAAGTTTTGGTTCATGGTATAGCTCTGTTTTTTTTTACTTTACATTTTCCTATCGTACATACTAGTTGTTTGCAGTTATTCTTCTTCTTATTTATGTGCCATATCCGGTCCTCCGGACGTTGGTGATTACTATAGAGAAAGCTTCTCGATCCTCCGCCAGCCTAAACAGTTCGCCGGCACTTCGAATTCTGGACCATTCGCGTATGTTTCTCCAGGACATCTGCCTTCTTCCTACTCCTCGCTTGCCATCAACTTTGCCCTTCAGGATCAGTTGCAGTCGCCCATACTTCTCCCCCCGCAGCACATGACCCAAGTATCCCATCTTCCTACACTTGATCGTTGCCAGCAATTCCCGTTCCGCTGCAGCACGTCGAAATACCTCTTCATTTGTAACTCGGTGTGTCCAAGAAATTCTTAGCATTCTACGATGTATCCACGCTTCCAATGCCTCTAGTTTGTTCAAAGCATTCACCTTCAATGTCTATGTTTCACGCCGTACAGAAGTACTGACCAAATATAACTTTTGACCAGTCTTTGTCTTAATTTAAGATTAGTATTGTCATTATTAAAATAGGATTTCATTTTACCGAAAGTCGACCTGGCTATCCCAATTCTGGCCTGATCTCTTTATCGGGGTTGAGATCTTCTGTGATTATGCTGCCTAAGTATTTAAATTGGTGTACCTTTCAATTGCAGTTATTACATTAATAAAAATAAAAAGAACACATTTTGAATATTATTTTATTATAACAAGTATTCAAATAACCCTCCATTCTGCACTAAACAGTAACCCAACCTATTATAAAATGATTGTCTTACATTTGCTAGTTGTCTAGGATTAATTTGATTGCACTCTGCAAAGATCGCGTTCCTTAAAGAATCAATATTTGAGTGACGAGTTTTATAAATTTTGCTTTTAATATGACCCCACAAAAAAAAGTCACATGGTGCCAGATCGGGAGATCTGGCTGGCCAGTTTATAGCACCACTACGACCAATCCATCGATTTGGATATGCTTGGTTTAAATAATCTCTAACGTTTACTCCAAAATGTGCTGGACAACCGTCTTGCTGAAACCAGACTTCATGGTTTTCAGAAGCTATTTCATCTAAGCAGGGCCAATATTATTTATAAGAAGATCTAAATACGTATCAGAATTTAAATTTCAAGTATTTCAAATGGACCAACAATTCGGTTATTATAAATGCCAGCCCAAATATTAATTTTTTGAGGATACTGTGTGCCGGTCATTAAATTTAGTCTTGGATTTTGTACAGCCCAATAGCGATGGTTTTGTACATTTGGCTCATTGTTTAATGTAAATGTACATTCGTCTGTAAAACATATTTTTTTCAGAAACGTTCGGTCTCTGTTCGCACGTTCCTGAATTTAATAAGCGATGGTACTTGTGTTGTTTTAAAATTGTTCGAACAGTTTCTCTACCAACATTACACTCAGCTGCTATGGATCTAACGCTTGCATTTGGATTCGCAGAAATTAAACCTAATATAGTTTCTTCCAATTCACCGTTGTTTCTTTGATATACTATGTATTTAAAAAACAATTATAAGACAACTTCAATTAATAATTTTGGTTAATACCTTTATTTGAATTTGTCGAAATATTACCAGTTTCTTCAAATTTCTTAATTATATTCTGTATGGCCGATATTGATGGAATATTGCTATTATTAAATTTAACAGAAAATAAGTCACGAACTTGGCGTAAACTATTACCGTTGTAATAATATTTTACCATGAAAACTTTTTCTTCCATAGACCAGATCATTGTTAACAAAATTAAGTTTAATCCGTCAAAATTACTTGTTGGTAATATGTATTTGATTTTCATACAAAACAATAACGATGCGGTAACTGACGTAATACATCGATTAAGCCTGCTAATATTTTTTAAAAGCGCTATTTCTTAATTTTAATATCCAGATTTTAACTATAATTAAAAAACAAAATATCAAGTCTTGGGTATCTTTAGACACGGATAAAAACATCTGTTTAATTTGATATATCTTTTATTCATATCCGTTATAATGGGAAGTAGGAATTTAAAAATCAATTTCCCATGTTATTTCCTATGTTCAGATTTCAACCGGTCACCCGGTATAATTATTCAAATTCAATTTTATACTTGCACCTGTTACCAGTCCAATACAAGACATACAAGCACAATGAAAATGAATCAATTCAGTGAGGGGAAATTGCCGGTCTCCCCTTGTTAAAATTAATATTTGTGTACGTATATATTTATCTATTTCATTTTTATTCAAATCATCCATTTGCAATAATATTAAATGCTTTTTAGTACAAAAGTAGTACATATTCTTCAATGTTTTAATTGTCATTTTCATATTGTGGTTGGTTTTGTAAAGGTTAAAATGTTTAAAATTAATAAAAAAGGTTAAAAAACATAAAAATCAGTAAAAAGTCGACAACTGATTTAGTCTATTCTTGAAGTCCTGGCTTTTCTCCATTGTTTGCCATCTTATTCGACAACCACACTTCACCAATAAGAGATTTTTATTTTAATTGTAACCAGGTACTGATTTTGGATTTAAAAATTTTACAGTGTTTCTATACCAAAGCATACAAATTATGTTGTCAGAACGATTTTTCCAACAGAATTTGTATTTCTATCCGTATGGTAAATTTAAGAAAATGCAGTTTACTAAGTTCAAGAGAACTTATTGTTTTTCCGAGTATATAAAACAGTAAGTAAAACAGTTTTAACTCTTTTCCTAACCACAAGGTAGTTTTGGGGAAAAAAAAGTTTAACTATGAGGTAAATCCTCCTATTAAAAAAATACGTTAAACCCCTGCCCTTGCAATGGCTAAACTCCGACAATATGTTGAAGTTAAGTGAACGCAGGCTGAAGGCCTGACGTTCACAAAATCAAACAAACAATACCAACCAAAATTGGTCCAACCAAAATTACAGTTTGAATTCTAACGGGAAAACCCGTGAGAGGGGTTGCTAGTCCCCATCGGGGCCTCCCAGGTGGCGGATAGGAGAATGCCTCCTGGATTATGGGTGGTACTGGGAAATGAAATACCGGGCGGACCAAAACTATCACTAGGACGACAGTGTCTGTCCCAGATTGGGCGACTGTAATTCTAAATTAGGGCACTCTTTGCCCAAGGGTCAATGTGGCCCTAAAGGCGGATGAACCAAAACTAAGATGGTCAACGGCATACGGATACAGAAGGCAACGGGAAACCACTGTATTAAAGGGTCTTTATGACATCCCTAGTACAATCAACATGGCTATAATGTTCGATTCTAAATTAGATTCCGAGTAATTCCCCAATCGGATCTCCGGGGAAAGTCTTGAATGTTAAAGCCCAAACTTATAAGGGTAACAACTCAAAAGGAGAAAGGAAAGAAAGAGGGAGAAAAGA
The DNA here is from genome assembly GCA_036346125.1 of Lycocerus yunnanus. Classification (NCBI taxonomy): domain Eukaryota; kingdom Metazoa; phylum Arthropoda; class Insecta; order Coleoptera; family Cantharidae; genus Lycocerus; species Lycocerus yunnanus. Next base: position 64,265 of record JARFIX010000203.1, read on the forward strand.
AGCAAAAGGAGCTTGTCAACTCAAAATAAAAATCGCAACCTGGAATGTCAGAAGTATGTATATGTCGGGTAAGGCACACAATGCTATCAAAGAAATGAAAAGGCTGCAGATAGATATTCTGGGAATTAGTGAAATGCGATGGCCGGGTAGCGGAGAATGTGAAGTTGATGATTACAAGATTTATTATGCCGGAAAGGAAGATGCAAATCACTACAATGGCGTAGCAATTATTATAAAAAAGACTATGGCTAAATCGGTTACAGCTGTAATACCAATATCTGACAGAGTCATTGTAATGAAACTAAACTCTCATCCATTCAACACAAATATTATACAAGTATATGCACCAACATCAAGGTAGGCATAGTTAATAGAAAAAGAATGGCTTATTGCACAACATACAAGGAAGAGTCATACCGAGAATAGAAGAAAGATACGTGAATGGACAAAATACATCACTGAATTGTTCGATGATAATAGAACGGCACAGCCCCCAGAACCAACAACCTGCGAAGGCCCCAGAATAACATGTGACGAAGTGGAGTATGCTATCAAACACTCAAAAACCACAAGGCAGTCGGTCCAGATGGGATTCCATGTGAAGTATATAAACTTATTGATGACAGAAGAGCTTTGGAAAATCTAACAGACTTTTTTAACAAAATCTACATCAGTGGAAGAATTCCCAATGAATAGCTTGGTTCTGTTTTCATAACCCTGCCCAAGAAAGCAAATGCTAAAACATGCAGCGAATATAGAACTATTAGCTTGATGTGTCATATATTGAAAATATTTCTAAAAGTGATTCATGGTCGAGTTTACTCTAAATGTGAAGAATACTTAAGTGAATCTCAATTTGGATTCCGCGGCGGTCTGGGCACAAGAGAGGCTTTGTTTGGCATAAACGTTCTTGCTCAGAGAAGTCGAGACATATCAATTGATCTGTATGCCTGTTTTATAGATTTCCAAAAGGCTTTTGATCAAGTCACACATGATAAACTAATGGATACCCTCAAAGACATTGTCACGGTTGAAAATTGAATTTTATTTATTATTTAAATTTTAAAGTGCGGCCCTGTCCTGTTGATAGGTACTATCGCGAGACCAGAAAACACTTGATATTAACAACAATTTTAAAATTATTTTTCGAAAGTTAATGATTGTTAGTTGGGAAAATTATTAGATGTGCCGTTTGCATTGAAATTTTGGTATATATTTTTTTACCGCTCCGATTTGGGATTATTTTGTGCAACGAGCTGTATCGAATACTTTTTTTATCCGTCGTTTGTTTGCGAGGTGAAATTAGTGTCTCTTTATGAGGATAAGATCATCTATATTTTTTTTGCGACTCAGCATTGACCGAATACTTGCCTTTATTTGAATTATACCCTCGATTACACCATCTACGAGGTAAAGTTGTTTTTTTATCAAATGTATTTTCTTGTAAAGAAATTCCTTTTAGGGTCCTTCCCTTGGTTAACATCAACCAAGTTTCATTAATCAATTGAGCTGTTCGATTTTCTGGAGGTGCGAATTGCTATCTTTCGCCCTGAAGTACCATTGTGAAGTACGAACCAGTTTTTTTGTTTTGAGAATTTTGAGGAATTGGTGCCGTTCATTGATACCGAGCTTGATATCGAGCTCTCCCATCACCCTACCTTATTTAGAAACTTCAGTTGGAAGAAAATTATCCTTCACATACGGACAACCAACATCGAAGTCTGTAATTATTAAGATAAGTGTTTTGTGCTGTCTTTTGTTGTTTGTGATAATATTGCGCTAAAATTTTGATTTCGAGTTAATTTATTGTTATTCAATTTTATGCTTTGTGTAGATATATAATATTTTTTACCATCATACTGTAACCCTAAATATAGCTATACGCGGGGAAATCTTGCTTTTGCAAGAAACACAAACGAGATTATATATTACTTATTTTTTTTTGCTCGAATCAAACTTTGGTGCCGTTGTAATTTTTACAATAAATTCATTTGTTACAGTTCAAGCTTATCTCTTGCATCTCTTGCAATTTTTTATTTTATATCGGTGACTTCTTTTCTAAAAGCTACTCTTCGTGATTTGGGTAGTAGAGTATTTTTGGGAGTAATATTTTATAATCACGTGGCGCCTAGGGCAAATTGAATTACTTTCCTTAGTTTTTTGCTTGAAAAAAGTCGCCAATTAAGTTTTTTTCTTGCTCCAATTGAGCTAGCCATAGGAGCATATGCCAAAACCCTGAGATTTGGGAAAATACCATCAATCCCTTTGATACCACCTTTACCGTGGCAACATTGGACTGGATGGGAGATGTGCGTGTTATCTCTAATCTATACTGGAACCAAACAGCTGCCGTAAGAATAGATGGAGTACATTCAACAGCAATCGATATAAAGCGAGGAGTGAGGCAGGGTTGCATCCTGTCTCCTCTGCTTTTTAATGTTTATTCCGAGAGAGTTTTTAGAGAAGCACTTGCAGAAGAATCAGCAGGAATTATTGTTAATGGTGAGATTATTAACAATTTACGGTACGCAGATGACACGGTACTCTTAGCATCTAGTCAAGAGGACTTACAGGACATCCTAGACAGAGTTGTGTCGAAGAGTGCCGCAGCCGGTCTCAGCTTGAATATCGAAAAAACAAAAGTGTTGGTCATAAGCAAAAATCCTAATATAGTCTCTAACGTCACAGTTGGAGGCAAAATCCTGCAGCAAGTTGATCAGATAAAATATCTTGGCAGTTTTTTAACAAGTGGTGCTGACAGCAAAACTGAAATAAGATCACGAATTGAGCAGGCTCGTGCAGTTTTAGGAAGATGCGTAGAGTTCTATGCTGCAGAGATTTGGGGTTGCCATTAAGGATTCGTCTTCTGAGGTGCTATGTGTTCTCTACCCTTCTGTACGGTGTGGAGGCCTGGACCGTTAACAGCAATGAAATGAAGCGTCTTGAAGCTTTTGAGATGTGGTCCTACAGACGAGTGCTGAAGGTTTCGTGGACGGAGAAAATTCGAAACCCGAGATACTATCACGTTTGCAGAAAGACCTCGAGATTGTGGTCACAATTAAGAAGAGGAAGTTGGAATACTTTGGGCATGTGATGAGAGGCAGAAAGTATCGGCTATTGCAGAACATAATGCAGGGCAAGATAGCGGGTAGACGAGCTCCGGGTCGAAGGAAGACATCATGGATGAAGAATCTCCGAGTCTGGTATGACGTGAATTCCAGCACACTGTTCAGACTGGCGTTTGATAAGATAAAATAGCCATGATGGTAACCAACGTCCTGAAAGGACATGGTACTTTAAAAAAGAAGAAACGGGGAAAACAAACAATTAAAACTCGCTGCGATGCAATAAAACTGCCCGTCGACCAAACAATGATAGTCGACATAAAAAATTTCTACAAATGCCTTCAGGATTTTATTACTGAATACCCTATAACAAGCATTGCACCATCTTAAAGCTTTAAAATTTACCCAGCATCGCACAAGAAAATCGTGTTCATCTTGTCAAAATATCCTTTGTCATTGGGAATCCTCCTAATTCCGGTATATTCCTTTTTTTTTTGCGTGCGTCGGGAGTGGGGAAATCTTCCTCAGGCTTGTAAGGCCATCGCAAGACACCACAGCGTGGTAGTGTGGGGTTGGATGTTATCCGACCCACTAAAACCCCATTCCGTTTGGACTGAAGGCGTGGTATTGCATAGCATTTCTTCATCGCCCTCCAGATTTTACGCTTATCAAGATGGTTGCGGCCTCAATTTGCCGCTGATCGAGCTCGAGATTGCCTATCTCGTTCATCCTTTTCTTTTTTGTCTCATGATTTTTGTAATCATTTCGGTGATATGACTCCAGTTGAATTCAGATTCCAACATTGTGGGGACTAGGTTTTCGGGGTTTAATTGGGTTTTGCCGACGTTAGTTGCTGTTTGAGTGCGCTGGTCTTCCCACTGGCGGCACGAGAATAGAGTGTGCGCCGCATCGTCTTCATCTTCATAATAGAAGCATGTGGCTTCGACCATTTTGCCAATCTTGTTGAGGTAGGAACAGAAACACCCGTGCCCAGATAGTGCCTGGGTGAGGTGGTAAGTCACTTCTCCATGGGATCTTGAGACCCATGGAAGTATGTTCGGGATGAGTTTTCGCGTTCACGAATCCGTCTCCGCGTCATCCCATCTTTCCTGCCAGGTTTCCATCATGGTCGCCCTGTTTGTTGTTCTGCCCGTGGGGCCGGTGTTGTAATTGGCCGATCTCTCCTTCGCCATTAGATCTATGGGGGGCAGGCCGGCCAGGACCAGGACCGCGCTTTTCGGATATTGTTCTGTAGGCGCGGCAGACTCTTATGGCGACTTTTCTCTGGACACGGGCGATCTTCCACCTATATTTTTGTATATTCATGGCCTGGATCCATATCGGAGCACCATAAAGAACGATGGAATGCATCACTGATGCTATGACCCTCCTTTTAATTGAGCTCGGGCCACCTACGTTGGGCATAAGTCTTGCTAAGACCGTGCAGCATCTATCGGCCTTGTCCGCCACTGCTGTAATATGTGGCGCGAAGCTGAGTCGATGGTCTAGGATGATTCCTAGGGTTTTCACCTCTCTCTCTTGGGTTCTATTTGGTGCGTACCCATGTTGAAAATGATCTTTTTTATTATTTTTCTTCTTCCTGTTAACAGTACGGCTTCTGTTTTGTGCGGGACCAGTTCTAGGCCCATATCCCTGGTCCACTGTACCAGCAGTCGAATGGCTTCGTTGGCCGCTGTTGTTAGATCTTCCTCGGTTTTCGCCGCCGCCAACATAGATATATCATCGGCGAATCCAATGAGTTCAACGCCTTCCGGCATGGTGATATGTAGCACTCCGTCATATAGGATGTTCCATAGCAGGGGTCCGAGCACCGACCCCTGCGGAACGCCGCTTGACATATTCCTGAGGCCAGTATACATTGCTTCCGTTATTATTAGTTCTCGTTCGCTGAGGTAGCTCTTGATTATTGAGACCAGGGCTGGGCTCACTCCTTTTCTCTCTGTCTCCCGCACTATAAGCTTCCAGCTTGCCGAGTTGAATGCATTTTGGACGTCGAATGTGATAAGTGCTACCATCTTTCTGGTCCTCCATGTACCATCTCTGGCTTTGGCCGCGCTTTGGACGATTCTTTTAACAGCGTCGATTGTGGATCTTTGCTTCCGAAAGCCGTACTGTCTGTCGCTTAGGTCTCCAAGCTCCTGTATTTCGTCCGTGAGTCTCTGATGTATGAGGCGCTCGTACAGTTTGCCCATTGTATCCAGGAGGCATATCGGTCTGTACGAGCTTGGCAACTCGAGAGGTTTGTTGGCTTTCCTAATCAGGACAAGTATTGCTCTCTTCCAGATCTTTGGAAATTCTCCGCGTTTCGCGCATCTATTAATGACTTCCAGCAATACTTCGGGCTGTTCTTCTGCCATAATTTTTAGGATTTCGCTGGGGATGCAGTCTGGTCCTGGAGCCTTACCAGTAGGTGTCTTTTTTATTGCTAATTTTAGTTCTTCGTGCGTGAACGGCTGGAGGGGGTTAGATGTTTCCTCTCTCTCCCACTCGATGTTATCGTGGGCGGGGAATAAAGTATCCAGGACGTTGTTAATTCTTTCTGGGGTTAACCCTGGGATTTGGCTGGTTTGGAGTTTCCTGGTCACTATTCTGTATCCCAGGCCCCATGGGATACAGCCTAAGAAAGCTTCAAAAATTGGAGCAAATCAAGAGTAAAAAAAATTTAATTTAAAGAAGTCAATTCGTCTCTGGGTTTTCATTACATTTTTAACCATGATATATAAAAAATGCACTATTTTTCCGAATAATGAATTATTTTTCAAACGTTGACTTTGTACACAGGAAAATATTCAATATTTTTAAAAGCTTCACCGGTTCCAAAAAATTAGAAGAGAATTATTTAAATTAACGGTAAAATTTTAATTCTCGAACTCGCCCAAAATTATTATTTAGAAGTCTCAATTTTTTATCACTTCGCACCACGGAAACTGAAAAGTCCACGAAAAATCATATTAAGAAATTTACCTTTTTGTTACAAAAGTTGAAGCAATTTTATATTAGATATATTACACATGATTGCGTTTTATGATATTGTAATTAACTTTGGCCATGAATACGAAACGAAAACCAACGAAATTATAATTTTAAAATAATATAAAATGCATTCGTGTGTGATAGAATGCCAAATTTTTTAATACTTTCGCGATTGAATTGAATTAGTACCTAACAAATATTTGTTTTCTTCGACTTGATGTGGAATACTTGGCTGATATTTATTGCCCTCTTGAATTTCTATAAAAAAAAGGAAATATTTTTAATTTAGTTAATTTTTATCAAGTTTATAATATACCGGTGACTTCAATATTTATAAAATCTCAATTTTGTTGCTTTATTTGGCGAATTCATTTGTGTAAAATTGATAATCTGTTCTTATTTGAATAAATAAAAAATATACCACAGGTATGGCTATTGATTTGAGATTTAGATTCGAACCCGTAATTTCCACTCTAGTGATTATTATCGCTATTGTGTAATAATGCATTTTAATTTTGAATTTGAATATTTCGCGCCAGAACTCCTACTTACAAATAACAGATAGAGATGGCGACTCAAAAAACGAAAGGAGAATTCAACGGTATGATGATTATGGTAAAATTTAATACTTCCTTAAACCCTTCAAAGCCTTTTACTTTCTGTGCCTTTTACAAGCAATTTTCTTATACATTCCAAGTTTAAACACCAAAAGAAATAAGAAAATTGATAGTTTGATTTGCCTTCTCATTCGGAAGTTGAAAAATTAAATTTTAAACGGAATTTTATACATGGATAACTCGACACTTTGTTTTCTAAATTATTGAAATCTTACAACATAAAAAATAAAACATTTTAAAAGAAACAGACCTATCAGGCGTGACCCTTGTCAGTTTTCTTTTTTTTCAAATATGCGTTTTGAATTTTTAATTTTTCCACCTTCGTAAATCAATTGCATTTAAAATTTTCCAATTTATTGTGCATCTTCTTTTGTTTAGTACAAAACAGGTACTTCTTGAATTTTATATTACTGCTGGAATTTGCTTACAGTGATTTCAAATTGAAATTTTTTCCCGCTGCGCAGTACCAATGTCTCGGAACTTGATTGGCGGCTTACAAACATTTGTAAAATCTGTAGAAAGTGATATAACAAATTAGTAACTTTCTTTTTTTAAATTTTTTATTAATATTATGCAAATAAATTTAATGTCAAAAAATTTGTAAAAAAAAACGATTATTTTTTACCTTCAAATTTTGTGCAGCATCTCATAATGTAAACCAAATAACTAATTAATTTTAAACTTTAACATACGATTAATAATTATTATTTTAAATTTAAAAATTTGCCATAAGTGGAGACTACATGTCGAATTCAAATTTTAATTTAGCGATTCGACACGAGCAATAGCGACGAAGATGTTATCCCTAACAACTACCGTGGTTACCAAAATAGTTGTTTTTATTATTGTCAAAAATGTAGTGAAATGTAGCAAATCCACAGAATATTCATCATGACATGACAGCTAAATTAAATGCAAACTTTCCATAGTGATTGTAATTATGATAATAGTGTACAGTGTGTTCTTAATAACATTGCTTGTATTTTCTAGAAATCAAGAACCAGCAATTTCCATTACATAACCCTACTTTTCAAGCAGAAACAGCAGATTTTCAACACCAAATGATAGATTTACATATTTGTTCTCGTTTACTTTAGGTTTGCATACTATTTTTAGTTATTGCCATAAAAGTTTACTAACCGCAATAATGATAGTCGTCTTAAACATTTGGAGTATTGTGGTTTTTCTGGACAAACTTTATTATATCAATTCGACACTCCCAACAAAGATGGACGTAACTCATTTTACCAATTTTTCAGGAGACCGATTTGAAAGTTTAAAATTTCTAGAAATATTATTTTAACGCAAAAATTTATAAATGGGTGCGCATCTTTTAAATTGTTGTTAGCTTATTTTTTTTTTACCCATTTTTTTTTCCTGATACGAAATGGTATAACTAAAATTGGACGTAACTTTTGATTATCTTATCTTCTATCGAATTTATAAGTACGCCAAGGAGTGATACTTTTCTTTACTTAACATTTTTACAATTTGTAAAATTTGGTGGAATTTCAACAAATATGAACTTCAAGTACTACGTTGCACCAATAGACTTACAGAAAATTTGAGATTACAGCAATTCTTTTAGTTACATTATGGTGTAGTATAACCATAAATCCAAGCTTAGTATGACTTGATCATGTTACTTAACATCTCAAGATATAAATGTTGAAAAGTTACAAATTTTGATTTATTATTATCACGCTCTTGGTTCACCATAATTTTATGTTGAGATAATTCAATCGAATGCTACGTTCTCTCGTTTGTCCTTCCGTTCTCATTGTTTATTTTGCATCTTAAGTTTCCAACTATCTTTGAAATGATTACCAATATTCGGAACCGGATAGGTACCAAAAGAAGAAGGTAGGAGTGGTCTGCAACTCTCCACGAAGTGAATAAAATGTCATCTAGAAGTGAAATGTTTGTATCCTTGGCTATAAATGAAAGGACTATGATATCCAACCGAATTGTGTGTAATAGTAACAAAACAAATGTCCTGGATGAGGAGCCTACATTTTCATAACTTAGCGAAAGCAGCTTCAATCCTTCTAATTTAACAAACAATACAAGAAATAAATTGTTAACGTTGAAATTGATTATATCATCAATCAAAATTATCGAAACGGAAGTGGAAAGTTTCTTCTTTGCAGTAAGTTTTCTATAAATTTGCAAATATATAAAATAATAGTTTTTGAAATTTTAGGTGAAAATGATTACGATATTTCTGACGAAGCCAATGATTTTAATATTGCGAATATCAATAATTTTGCTTATGTTCCGAATGGCGAAAAATTCAGACTAAGTTTAAGAGAGGGAGCTGATAGGGAAATGATAGAGAGGGTACTTGAAAAGATGCAATGGGAAGATTGCAATGAATGGCGTAGAGGAATCGGAAGATGTCATAGAACATAATGATCGCTAGTTAAATAGATATTGTTAGCTTGTAACGCGGAATCTGTAATGCAAAATGGAGAACAAAATATTCCAGTTCTTCAAGAAATTCATTCATTAGCACAAATAATAGATCAAGAAAATTTTACAGCACCTATTTGTTTAATTCCTGTAAAGCAAAACAGTCCTTCAACTTTTATTACGAAGAAAGGGAATCCCAGAAAAGAAAACGAATAGTGTCTCTGCTACCGAAAGGAAACTAAGTAAATAACTTCAAAAGGGAAAATATTATGCTCTCAACTCTCCTTGTTCTGATACGTGTAGTAGAAAGTGCAGATCGCTTATTTCCATAAACAGGAGATTGGAAGTTAACGAACCATTTTGGCAATTGACCTGGACTGTAGAAAGGCAATTTATTTTAGACAATACGAATAAACATGTGAGACATTCAAGGAATTCTTCAAAAAATAACGTAAATATTTTATTAAAAATGAGCAAAAATGTGATTTTTAAGTTTGCAAAACATTTTTCTTAGGCACTCTTGGTTTTAAACCAAGCAATGATAGTATAGTACAAAATGTTCCGACGTCAACCTTGTAATTAAATCCTGAATAACTAAATTTTTTAACAGCGGTAACTATGAAAAAAGGTGTTCTGAAACCTCCATGTAGCATTTTCCCTCGTGGTATTTGTCAGACGAAAAAAGACAAAATTATTAAAAATTTATATTCATTTATGCCAAAAAAATAGAAGACGATTATGGAAAGAAATAGCCATTAATGATGTTTCCGATTTGAATGCCTCATTAGAATAATTTTTTGTAACATTGTGAGTCATATTAAGTATATTTCCATAAAATTCAATAATAATAAAATAAATGAAATATAAATCATTAGAAAAACAACAACTAAGAATGTATGAAAATATAGTGACCAATATTAAATACATAAAAAATTGAAAATCCGGCTACGTGAAAACGAACTAAAACGATGGAAACAAGAAAACATAGGAACATCGTAGAAATTTGTTTTTCTTAAATTAAAAGGTGATATGAAAGGAGAATATGATAAATAATTTCAGTCGGAGGCATCAGATTCATGTTTTACTTGCTGCGACTCCTGCCACATGTACTATGCCTTTGACTGAAATTATTTATCATATTCACCTTTTAATTGGCAGGCTCAAGACGGATAATAACAATCACTATTTTAGTTTAAGAAAAAAGGATTTCTACTATGTTTCTACGTCTTCTTGTTTCCATCTTTTTAGTTCGCTTTTTACGTAGTTGGGTTTTTTCATTTTTTTTATTGACGACTTTTTAGTTTTGTTTTATCAATATATTGTTACTTCCTGTGTATAAATACTGTTTTTATGAGAAATTTTGCGTTACAACATAACTTACTGCTGCATTCGTCAACGAAGCTTTCTATCAAAATCAATGTTTCATAACATCTGACATTTGTTTTGACACATCCTTCAATTTTTAAATTAACCTAATTGTTACGAATTTTAACTATTTTTATTCTAACTTAATCTAAAACAAAACCTAGCCTATAACCATCGCACGGTTTAGACGAATTGATAGACACCTCATTGATTAAAATCCATGCATCAGTTGGGATGCTTTGAGGGTATAAAAAATCCCACATCACCCAGGTACCCGTGAAAAATAACCCTGTCACGCAGTCGGATAAAAAGTGGCAAAAAGGCGGCAACTGCTGAAATTATTACAGTTGCTGCCTTTTTTGCTACTTACATTATTATTTTTTGGCAATATTCATGTTTTCGATTGAAAATTAATACAAAAACTAATTAATTACTAATTCATCGAAGAATGTATCAAAAAGTTCAATTTATTGTAAAACACTTCTTTGCAGCACAATCATAATGTTTCTAGTAATTTTCTACAAACTTACACATACGCAGTTGCCGCCTTTTTACTAATGACAGAAAATCTGTCTTGGGAGTATTCCATAATTTTCAGTCTGTACACGTTTGATTTGCGTGTGAGCTCTACTTAATCTTCCACTTTGGATTCATTCAAAGCGTAAGTTTGATTTCTACTTGCTGGCACTTGCCGAAAAGCTCATGGGTCAAGTTTTTCAAAATTATACAGAATTTTTTATAGTCCATTGATTCTACCACAATAGTGACTAAAAATATCACGTCATAGCCTGAGCAACAGTTGATATTATGTTAAAATTTTCAATTTACTGCTGAAAAACTAAACTGCCAGTAGCGGATCTATCATCGGGCAGTTCGGTGCGAAGCCCATGGCAGAACCAGGGCCTTCATATTTTTGCAAACCGATGCCTGAACTTGAAACTGAATTTGCATTCTATTGTCAATTTACATTATATTTACATATTGCGAAGTACTGCGACTTTAGGGTCCATGAATTTTTGCACAGAGACCCACTCGGTGCTAGATCCGCTACTGTAAACTGCATAGTATTATAATAAACCAATTGGTTTGGGGATATGGAATACCTCAATGCTGTCTCGGCATCAGGAGGCAAACATTAAATAATGTTAAAAATTATGCAGAAGCTTTATAGCCGGGTCAATGAAAGATAATAAAGAGCGCGTTTTTTTAACGTGATATCCCCAGTAGGCATACTCTACCGAGCATTCATTGTTTAATTTAAGATGATTAATGCTTTAATCTTTTAGAGCTCCTTGTATTCATCGATGGACCTGGTTGATCTGGATCAATTGATTTTGAAGAATATGGTTCCTGAGAATTTTCCTCTTGTTCTTCAAGGTCATCATCATCTGGCATTTGCAACGGGAGAAATTGATTAATTTCAGGTGGTTCTTCATCTTCTGAGTTTGCCTTTCTGCAACGACATACTGTGCCACATTCTTTTTTGCTACAGGATCTTCCATCATAGGTATTGGAGTAAGACCAAATTTACTATTCTTCTAACCCGAATCAGCTGCATTTTTAGAGTTGTATTATAATTGAACTTGATGGTTGGAATCATAAGGAATGATAATGTGCAGCATTGGTTGTAAAAGGCAAGGTGGCCAATGTAAATATATTTTTTGTGATGCATTTAACAAAATGTTAGTAGCGCAGAGCATTTAAGGTGCATTAAAATAATAAGGAGCATTTAAAATATCTTTACTATTAGTTGATAGTGAAGTAGGTTGAAAAATGTTACTTACCTTTATTAAAACCACAAGACGTGGTATCGCAACAACTAAATGTGTAAAAATAAAATGTTATTAGCTACAACGTCAGTATATTGTCAACTACGAGGAGAGTACATTTTCTCAACAATTTTTCTTTTGCTGGGTTTTTGAAAATATACATTTTGAAGATGTCTCGCCAGCGCAGGTAAAATGACAAGAAGATCTGTATCTTGACCTAGAACGAAAACTGAAGAATGCAATGGAGACATTTGAATTGCTGATTTTGAATAGCTGCCAAAAGTTGAAACGTTTTTCAGCAGCAGCAACGTATCGTTATGCACAAACACGCTTGTAACCAGACAGCAGACGATCAACTATTTGCATCGTCGTACCCAGTGGCATTCGTGTTTACGAACTTTGTTAGTGCTTATAACCATCAGAATATCTATCAACACCCAGCAAGCAAAATAACTAGCGTTCTATTACAAAAACCAGCATGAAAATAAGGAAGTGACCCAGCACGTGACGTCACTTTCCATCACGGCCAGTCGATTACAAGTGTAATTGTGCAAACCAGCAGTAAAAGCAAGCCTCGTGTGAGGTGAGCTTTACATAGGACGAATGCCTCTCGAGAGAGATAGGTTGGAAAAAAAAGTCATTCAAAATAAGAATCAGGAGGTGTAAAAACAAATAGGCTTTACAACTTTTTCTCTTAAGACATGGCAACACTGTGTATTCATAACGATGTGCAATTTGTCCTGCAGAAGCAAAACACCTTTGGTAAACATTCCATTACAAACGTAAATAATCATGGAAACGATGGAAGCATGGATCTGTTTATTTATATTTTTTCTTATTTTGCCGATTTTATCTATTATTTATGTGATTAATGCCCCATTTTTTCACTCGTAGTTATCTTGAAGTTAGCAAGCTTCAGGTTTAATTGACAAAATAACCAATCAGATGACAATAAAAACAAATACATGATCTGATTGGTTATTTCGTTAATTTAACCTGAAGTTCGCTAACTTGAAGATAACTATGAGTGAAGAAATCGGGCATAAGTTGGTGGTTCAGTACTTAATGTTTTTTCATTTTTCAGAAATATCAACTTGGATATGGACCAACTTCTATGGAGAACTTTTATTAAAATTTCGGAAGCTGTTGTATAAAAACAAGAATGAATTGTTATAAAATTTTTGTTTATTTAACCTTTTAATTTTAAAAATTTAATCTAATATAAAATTTTTATTTTACCACCCAAAAACAATATGAATTACATCACATGTTCAAGATAATAATAAAGAATTGCCTTTTGCAAATAATTTGCTTTCCCACCGTGCATTTTTTCATATTTGATATGGTAATTTTACATTTATTACTTTGAAATACTTTTACAAAACGTATCTATTAAATTGCAAGGAATTTCCTAAATTTTATATTATATAGTAATTTATAAAATTAAATGTCAAGTTTTTCAATTTTTTGCCCAACATGGAGCAAATTATAACAACATTTTTAATATATAAAAATTGAGCTTGTATTCAAGTTTATTTTATTTACAAGTTATCCAAACGTACATGATATTATAGGATTCTAATCAAATTGGGTAATTTAAAGATAACTTAATTCCGTAGGTCCGATCCGTTTGGGTTAGTGTTTAACTCCTAATTAGGAAGACTAACAAAATTGTTTTAATACACAAATGTTGATTTAGGTCGGTATTTTCTAAGTTGTCCTTTACATAAAGATTGTTTAAAAAATGCTAAAACTTAGTTTACACCCAATATGTTGACACATTTTTAATATAATCTTGCATGGAAACCAAGCTTTTCGTAGCTGAAAGGATTCTTTCATAAGGGAACCGACTTCAGATGCGAACTTTTAATTTATAATTTTAGGTTAAGATTTTAGTAAATATCAAGTCCCAATCGAAAAAAAAATGTTGGAAATCTTATAGTTTGAGAGCCTAAGACCAAAATTTTTGTCTCGTCTAATCTATCAATTTTATACATTTTTGGCCGGGAAGCTATGAGACATGGTTTTGGTCGTGAGCTCTCGTACTATTAAGTTTTATATTATGTTCGGTTGTTACTAAACAGATTGAAAATATGTCAACTTTCAAGTATCACTTTTGTATGAGTCTTACAATGATAACATCAGCAAAAAACTTCCTCCAAATTATCCATTTAATCTTAATTATCTCCATTTTGAAATAATCAATGAATTCGATTTAAAAGAGAAATAAAACAAAACTTTCAAGTCAATTTTAATTTTTTTTACAAATAATGTTCAGCTCTTTGAAATTCATTTCTTAAAATTACGCTCTCCAAATGTCCACCGTTTTTCTGCTGGCACTCTTCGAGTCGAACCCCGAAATTTAGAAAACACGTCGCAAAGTTTCTGGACCGATGGCTTGAATTTCCTGGCGGATATTTTCCTTCAACGCAATTAGAGTGCGGATTGTTGCGGTAGACTACACTTTGAGGTATCCCCATAAGTAAAAGTTGCAAGGTGTCAAGTCCGCTTGGGGCCATGGAAGGTCTCCACGCCGAGAAATCAATTTTTCAGGAAAAAGCGCCTGAATAACAGGTAAAGACCGATTTGAAGTGTGACAAGTGGCCCCGTCTTGCTGAAACCAAGTGTCCTGATTGTATCCATCAAAGTCTTGAAGGGCTGGTTCAAAAATTGTTCAACATGTCCACATAACGATCAGAATCCACTGTTACGCTCGGTCCGCCCTCCGTCTTCCGTCCGTCTTCAAAAAGTACGGGCCAATAATGCCTTGTGCGTGTATTGCACACCAAACTGTGACCTTCAGACTATGCAATTGAGTTTCATGTTTCTGTTTGGGGTTTTCTGAAGACCAATACCGGCAATTCTGTTTGTTTACATAGCCGTTCAGATGAAAATGGGCTTCATCAGAGAAAAAAATGTTGTCGTACGCTTGAAATCGGTTCACCATTTCATTGGCGTAATCAAGGCGTTGTTGATGGTCCCCTGGCTTTAATTCCTGCACTAATTGGATCTTGTAGGGTGCATGTAAATCTTTATGAAGAATGTTTATCAATGACGATCTCTTCACATTTAGAGCGGCCGCGCCGGCGTGTCGAGAGGCCCGGTTGGTTGCGAACAGATGCTCTCACTCGCTCTACGTTTGCATCGTTTCTCACAGACCGTCGACGGTTTATCACTCGCTGGGGCAATGTCGAACCAGTTTCTTCGAATGTTCTGACCCATTTCCGAATGAGTTGAGCACTCGGACATTGGTTAAGATTGTGCAAAGCATAATGTGCACGAAAACGACGACGCACAATAATGCAAGAATTTTGATTTTGGTAATAAGGCGCACACAGAACGAACGCTCCTCACCCGTCCAGCGAACCATGGCGACTGAATTTCCATGAGCCCTCCTTCGTTTAAGACCAACTCCACTTTCTATTCCTATTCAAAACAATTTTAGAGCGCTTGTAAATCGAAATTCCTTAGTTGACCACCCAGTAATTAAAATTAGAAATGCACGGTGAATTTAAAAATGCAATTTTTTATTATATTCTTAAGAATTAATTTAAAAACGGTTATTCTTCAATTATAATCTGTGTTTTATTCTTCCTATGATAATTTTCTTAGTTTTTCCTATAAGAAAATTTAAAATTGTACAATTTTTGTTAATTTAAACAACTTAGGGTAGTGACTGTAAATGTTGCTATTCTTGAACTCAAATAAATTGAGCCCTACGGTACAAGTTTCTGATTAAGAAGCGACATCGTGGATATAATTTAAACTATCGTTTAACTTTATTTAAAAGAGTAAATAAATATTTGCATGTCTTGCCGTCAAAGTTTAATTGAAATCGTACGTTAATAATATTGTACATTAGTAAAACATACATTGAAAAATTAGTATGTCCTTACTTGTACCACATTATAAAACATCAAAATTTTTGACTACGTAGTGATTGTAAACATTAGTTTAAATTGCGATCAAGAAAGAGAGTTACATCAAAATAACAAAAAATGATGCATTTTAAAATGCACTCGTTTGACTGACGATTTTGATCTTAATTCCATACCATTTTAAAATATGACGCAGTGCTCAATTTATTTGAACCCGAGTATTCCTATCTGCTTACTTTTTAGTTTGAACAAAAATTTTCATGTTATAAAAAGCTGTGATAATGTAAAATATATTTTTTATAATGAAAACAAACTGACTGTAAAATTGTTTTGTAATAATTAAAAAATGTGAGACGGTCACTGTCCTAGTAGTTAGAGCGATCGACTACTAATGCTAACGCACCCGGGAGGAGTCTACAAAGGAAAATTTTCTTTCTGACTCTCTTTCTATCTATAATCGTCCCCGGGCTTCGGAAGGCACGTAAAGCCGGTGGTCCTCCTATGTTAGTGAATTGCCATCATTAACAATAATATAGGGTAACCGGCACATCTGAAGCAAATCTAGCAAACTACTTCAGATGTAAAACAAATAATATGCTCAAAGTACCAGGAGTAGCTTCGGATCTTTGTCGAGGTTACTGTTGGATATTACAGGACCTAGTCCTAATTTAAGAAGAAGAAAAAATTGTGTGATTTGTTAATCAGATAAATTTTGTTGGAAGTTGAATTTTTGCTCGATGGGGGTTGCTGAGGAATATGCTTTAACTATTATAATTTACCGGAGTTTGAATATTAAAAAATATGCTATATTCTATAAGTTTATCTCAGAAATATTTGATTTTGGGGAAGGAACCGTGCCCTATTCCCCATTACGAGGGTGGTGTCAGCAGGTGGACTTGCTGTATTGTGCTTGGGTCCCAGGTTATGAATATTTTTTTAATTTTTAACACAAAAACCTATAGTGGAAATAAAATTGAAATCAAAAAATTAAATTAACTATTATACGTTTATTTCTCCGAGTAGGTAATTTAGTGATTTTTGTCGTTTTATGCATCGAAATGAATAAAATTGAGAACCCAAAAAACATCGTTAAAAAAACTGCTCACAACTAAGGGTATATTATGGCTACACTATAGAAAGCTGATCTTAGAATTAATAGATAATTGTGTCTAGATTTACTCATCTATGGATCACTTGAATACAATGAACAGAAAGAAAAATTTGCTTTGATAATTTAAAACTGCATTCATGGGGGAAGGGGGGTTATTGAAATAACCAACCAATGAAATGTGTGTTTTGACATATCGGATTTCTTTAGGTAGCATCTGATTGAAGAGGATGGTCATGGTCTGACACTTGAATGTGTCGATTACTAAACCGAGATACCCGGTCGGAGCAAAAGTTATTCTGACCATCTTCCTCGGAAGACACCGGCTAACAATTGAACTGCCATACCTATTACATTGAAGTTATAGATATAAAAGCCTCTCTTTTACATCTGTTTTTTTAGGAAGCTCCTTCACCTGACCATCTAATCGTCATTCCGATCTGGATTAACCTATATACAACCAGGGACGTATGTATTTTGTTTTGAAATTAAAGTATATTACTAAATTAATCTTAGTTAACTCTTACCGAGATTTAGAAAATCTACCCTAAGAAGTCGTTATCATAGGGAATAGCTGAAATAATTTTACTTACTATATTAGTTCGGAGCAACTACAGCAGTCTCAAAAACAGCTGTTGGTTATTTTTCCAAAGGAAACAGTTATTAAAATTAAAAATTGAGAATGTTGTACGAAGGTATTTTTGTAATTCTCCCCTTCATGATTGTAGTTGAGAAAAAAGTTTAGGAGGATTCTCTCGGGAGAGAGAATGTACAAAAATAACATCTTCATAGAACACAGCTGTCGAAAAAAAATTTTAAAATCACAATTAGATATTTTTACTTATTATACATAAAATTAAATGTCTTGAGATAAAATACTTGAGTACTTTGTTGATCGAACGGAAAAACTTGGTAAAATACAAGTTTTAATCAAATGTAACATTTTGGCAAAATATTCTTGTTCCTTTCGCGACTACGAAATCCAAATCTGGCTCTTAAGCGTTAGTAAGTACTAATACTTGTCTATGAATACGGGTGTTAGTGTAGTTAGCGCCATTTTTAAAATAGTTAAATATTGTCATTTGTTTTGGTTTTCACTAGCCAACACTAATTATTTAGAAATAATAAATAAAATAAGGACGAATTCGGTTTATTAACTAAAAATATGTTTTTACAAAATAAACAATTATTCAGATACTGTAAGAAATTTTGACGTTTGAGTTATGAGTTTGGAATTCGATCGTATCGTTTTTTAAGAGCTTTAGTACTTCCTTGATTTTTCTTCCAATGTCAAGCACAACATCACCGTTGGTTGCACGGGTAGTCCATACGCAAACTTTGCATCCTTTGGGGCGAATGTTGGCGGCTACTCCACAAATGTCATCGTCGTTAGTTAAAGTCGCCCCAATTACGAGCATAACTATCTCCAACCAACAATCGTCCAAATGTTCGCCGCGTTGTCGTTTATCAAAATTAACAATCCATCTTCCTCCTCGAACGTTAGCTTCGTCTTCCCACATAGGTCGGATGCCCTTTTTAAAATAATAAAAATCGTCGCCAAATTTTAAACAGCTGGGTGTCATAATGTTGTTATGCAATCTCCAAAACCCTTCGATCGTATTGAACGAATAATAATTCTTCAAATTATCCACCCATGATTTTCGGCGATCGTTGTCCAAATGCCAAAAACACCACTCCTTCTTTAACGGATATTCGTTATCACTTGTTTCGATTGTATATTCATCACTGGCCATTGTTGTTCCTAACACAATGCTTTTGTGTTTACAATGAACAATAATATTCAATTTTTGTCAGTACACACTTACTACACAAAACAATAACAAAGCGAATAATATTTGTTACCAACTTAATCTAGGTAATCCTAGATACGGTAGATACGTCGATACGGTAGATTAAAGTTCATCATAAAGTTACCGCCCCTTGAAATTGGCAATAACAAGCATTGTGCATAAAAACGTCACGCGAGTGATTTAAATTTTCTGGCGCGAAATTTAAATGGTAAATTTAAATTAAATAAATTTTAATTAAAATTAATTAAATTTAATATCCATTTGGAAAGTGTATGCATGCACCATCTCAAATATATTAGAGCGGCAAAAAATTTAAAAAAGGAATATTTGCTTTTAAGTATGTGGATAATTTAACAGAAAGGCATTAGGTTGTCGCTGTGGAAAATCAAGGCATTGGATGGTGTGTATTTTTATAATATCTCGTTTTACGAAGTGCTCGCTTTTCTTTTATTGCATATGACGGGGACGGGTAGGAAACGCGTTATCCGATTTTGACTATTTTTAAAGTGGATTATGAAAGATGGGGGTCTAATTAGCGTATAAAAAAATAAAATTTGCGGACGGCTCACATATTTTTGAAGAAAAAAACGGCTTTAAAAATTTATTTACAATGCAATTTACCTATTCTTCTTCTCTTGGTGCCTATCCGCTTCGGATGTTGGAGATCATCATGGCAATTCTCACTTTATCTACTGCCGCTCTAAATAGTCCTACCGTCGTAGTGTTGTACCACGTTCTTAAATTTTTCAGCCACGAGATGCGCCTTCTTCCCGGTCCTCTCTTTCCGCTTACTTTCCCCTGTAGTATCAGTTGCAACAATTCATATCTCTGGCTGTTTCTCATGATATGACCCAGGTATTCCAGCTTTCGAGTTTTTATGTTGATTAACAGCTCTTTCTCTTTTCCCATTCTATCAAGGACAGCTAAATTAGTGATTCGATCTGTCCAGGGTATCTTTAATATGCACCGGTACAACCACATCTCGAATGCCTCCAGCCTCTTGCAAGAAGCCTCTGTCAGGGTCCAAGACTCCACTCCATATATTAGTACTGGGAAAACATAGCATCGTAGTAGCTTGATCTTTGTTGTCAACGACAGATCGTGGCATCTAAATAACCCCGACATTCTCAGAAATGCTGCCCTGGCCTTTTCTATTCTACATTTTATTTCAATGGAGTGGTCCCACTCTTCATTCAGCGTTGTTCCTAGATATGTGCATCTCTGAACTCTCTCTATCGTTTGTGTGCCCACCATTAGTTGTCCTAGGTGGTTATTATTCTTCGAGATTACCATGTATTTTGTTTTCTTTATGTTCAGCGAGAGTCCATATTCTTGACTGGTCCTTACTAATCTTGTTATTAGTTCTTGAAGGTTATCCAGGCTGTCTGCGAACACTACTGCGTCATCTGCAAACCTTATATTGTTAATACATTCCCCATTTACCTTAATACCGAGGTCTATCTCTTCTATTGCTTCTCGAAAGATCGCGTCCGAATATACGTTGAACAGCGGCGGCGACAACACACACCCCTGTCGGACGCCTCGTTTAATTCTAATGTCTTCCGATAATTGTTCTTGAAGACGTATGTTTGATGTTTGGTTCCAATACAGGTTGCTAATTATTCTCAGGTCTCTATTATTTACTCCTATTTCTTCTAGTACTTTGGCAAGCTTGTCGTGCGGCACGTTATCGAATGCCTTCTCGTAATCAATGAAACAAACAAACACATCGCAGCTTACGTCTCTGCATCTTTGGAATAGCACTTGTACGCTAAACAGAGCCTCTCTTGTTCCTATTGCATTGCGGAAGCCGAACTGCGTCCGACTAATGTGTTCTTCGCATATCCTAAAAATTCTCTTGTGAATTATTTTCAAGAACAGTTTCAAGAGATGACTCATAAGACTTATGGTTCGGAAGTCACCGCAATGTCTAGCATTTGATTTCTTTGGTAATAGTATGATTGTAGATTTCATCCATATCCTTGGTATTTCACCGTTGGAGTATATCTTGTTAAATATCTTTGTTAGCCATACTATGTCCTCCTCGTCAAATAGCTTAAGGAATTCAGCATGAATTTTATCTGGTCCAGGAGCTCTGCCTTCCTTAATTTGCGATATTGTTTTCCTGACCTCATCTGTTGTGATTGGTAGGCTGTCCGGGCAATAGTACTCTTTTGGATGTTCTTCTCTATTATCTTCAAAGAGGCTTGTTATATATGCCTTCCAGATATCCATCCTCTCCTGTTTGTCGATTATAATTTTTCCACATTCATCTTGCAATTTTCCTATCGTGTTTGTTCTATGTATTCCGGCAACCTCTCTTACTTTTCTATGCATGTTGAATAAGTCGTATTTTCTTTCCAGATCTTCAATCTCTTCACATTTTAATTTCATCCAGTTTTCCTTTGCAGTCCTTATTTCTCTTTTGATTTGTCTTTGAATGTTCACAAATGCCACTTCATCATTTTTTGCTTTTATCTTTCTTCTTTCATGCATAAGCTGGAGTATCTCGTATGTCATCCATCCCTTTCGTTTTATGTTTTCTCTCACCAATTGTGTTTCTGCTATGTCCTTGATAGACTCAGCTAACCCCTTCAGTGCTTCGTCAACACCCTCCACTGCCTCCAGCCTTTTTCTCTTCTCAGTCATTAGTCTTGTCACCGTTTCGCTTATTCCCTGTTCCTTTAATTTTTTCAAGTCCCATTCTTTTCTAACTGTTTTCTTTTCTCTTCTTTTTTAGTTTAATTCTAAATCTTCCAGCTAAAGGGCAGTGGTCAGATTCTATTTCGGCTCCAGGGTAAGTTTTGACCGATAGACAACTGTTGCGGAATCTCTTGTTTATCATCATGTAGTCAATTTGGTTTCTCACCACGTTGTCAGGTTGATCACGGGGTGATATCCATGTGTATAGCCGCCGCGGTGGAAGCCTGTAGAAGGTGTTGAGAATCGCGAATTCCTCTTCCTCCGCAAAGAGTTCCAATCTATCTCCTCGTTCATTTCTAGTGCCCAAACCGTACTCCCCCACAATATTACCGCATTTTCCTTTCCCGATTTTGGCATTCAGGTCTCCCATAATTATTGTCGTTTCATGTTTCTTTAACTGCCGTATTATGTCTGTTAGTGAGTTATAGAAGCTTTCTATTTCTTCATCTGGTTTGTCGGCGGTGGGGGCATACACCTGGATGATATTTAATTTTACCGGGGTGCTGTTTATCTGGATAACCATCATTCTTTCTGAGACTGGTGTGAAATTTGTTACATGTTGTTGCATTTTTTTAGATATTATCATACCTACTCCATTTATATGTTGTTCGTTGTCATTTCCTGAATGGTATACTTTATAGTTTTCAACCGTGCAGCATCCCGATCCTGGCCATCGCATCTCACTGACGCCCATAATGTCTATCCCCATTCTATTCATCTCCAGTATGGCATTATGAGTTTTTCCCGCCTGGAACAGTGTTCTTACGTTCCAAGTGCATATTTTAGTGATATTTTGGTTTATTCTCAGAGCTGTTTCTCTTTTCTCAGTTGTATTTATTGTCGCTGCTTCTGTTGCTACCGTTCCTCTTGTGCAGGGGTTTCGCTGGTTGACGACCCGGGAAGCCCTGCGGTTTCCTCCCTTGCCGGATCTCGGTTTCCGAAGTCCGTGATCAGTACTTTTATTATGTGAATCGCTTATTGCCATTTTGATTACTCTTGGGATTATAATGAGGTAGTTTCCCGTTGCTTTCCTCATCGCAGTGTCATCGCTGATTAAATCAATATCTGATTGTCGCCTTTGAGTGTCTATCGTGGTGCCTAAGAGCATGCTATTATATTATCCTCCCCAGCCAACCAGTCAGTAATGGCATAGCTGCTGCCCTATGTCATTTGTTAATATACTATCCCTAATAACTGGGTTGCCATTTCCGCCATTTTTGCCGTACCGAACATTTTGTTCTCCGCCTCCATGTCGTTATGGTCTTCATCCGTATCCCTGGACTAGGGTAAAGCGCTATACCCCGCTATACTGGGTCCTAGACAGAACTTAGCCACCGACATAATCATGCCGGGCCCACTCCCGCGACGTGGACGCGTCTGCCTAGTATTACCTAAGTGGGTACAGAGACGAGGACTCTGTCTTCCCTTAGGCCGGGTTAAAGCTCGTGTGTGTAGCCACGAACTAAGGCAATTTACCTATTGGCTCTTTGGAACTGTACCCCCGCCCATCGAAATTAAAATAGGGTGTGGCGATAGTAAAGATACCAAAATCTCGGCTTTTACAACGAATTATGAAAGATGATAGTGTAATTAACAAATAAAAAATAAAATTTGTGATTGGTCAACAAATTTCGGAAATAATTTAATTTTTGTGTGAATCCCGAGTCTTGAGAGTAACGCCCGAAGCGGAGCGCAGGGTGTGGACTTCATAAAGTGATTTCATGTAAATAAGTTTGTTTTTTTGCGAACGTGAACAACGCGATAACCGCATTTTGCGGCTTCGTTTTTATAGTGACAAATATTGAGAATTGTGAAGATTGGAAGAGTTTGAATAGTTTTAAAAATGATATAAGGACCAGGAGAAGAAAATGTAATAAGGTTAAAGCAGATCAATTATTTAATAAGAGATCTGTAAAAATTAACAAAATCCTTATCTGATTGGGCGAGGTCAAGGTGAAATTCGTAATTCTACGAAGTACTAAGTCGAGAATACAAAAAAATTCCAAAATACGATTTGAAAATAATCATTGGAGATAGTAACCCCAAAATAGGAAAAGAAATAGGAATCCAACCAACTATAGGGAAGTACAGTAAACATGCGGAAACTAATGAAAATTGTGGATTTTAATCGATTTTGCTATGGAAAACAATATAAAAATAGTAAGTACACAATATCAACACGAGGAAATTCATAAAAGAACATGGAGAGCACCTGATGGAGAAAACGTAAACCAGATTGATCCCTGTTTTGATAGAAAAGAGAAGTGAAACAAGTGTAAAAGATGTACGAACTTACAGGGTCCCGATATTGACACCGATCATTTCATGGTAGGAACCAAGCTAAAACAAATTATTCCAATAAAATAAAAATCGAAGACAAAATGTCAATCAAGCTGATACGAATTAAATTTCAAGAAAAAGCAACACAAGAACAATTTTCAAAAGCAATTAATGAGCTGTTAGAAGCAGAGAAAACTAAAAATATAGAGGAAAAATCGAATATCTTGACAAAAGTTATGATAAAAGCAACATCCAGACAGGACATCGTAAGAAGATACAAAACAAGGAATGGTATGACCTGGAATGTCAGAGGGAAATAAGTAGGCGAGAAAAAGCTAGAAAGATAATGCTACAAACAGGAACATTGGAAAACAAACGCAAATATGAGCTACAAAGGAAAGCATGCAAAGCACTACTTAGAGAGAAAAAAAGGAAACACATGGTAGAGTATTTGGACGCATAGGAGAAAAATATAGGAACAAGGAAATTAGAAACTTCTACCAAGGTGTTAAAAAGTAAAAAGAGGTCGCCAGTCAAAGACAATAGTATGCCAGGACAAACAAGGAAACCTAGTGGGAGACCAAGATAAAGCGATCGAAAGATGGGCAGAGTACTTTGAGAAACTCCTCAACAGGTCAGTAGATGGAAGAGAAGAGTCGGAAATATTCGAGAGTAATTTAATGGAACCAAACGTGGAAAAACCAACGCTAGAAGACATCCGAAATATAATAAAAAGCCTGAAAACAACAGAAGTGCAGGGGAAGATGCTATACAGGCAGAAATGATAAAGTATGGAGGTGAAATGGTCGAAACAATGGTATTTGAATTAATCGAAGAAATATGGGAAAAAGAAGAAATGCCAATGTCGTGGAGAGATGCTGTAATATGCCCAATTCACAAAAAAGGTGACAAGACTGATTGCAATAATTATAGAGGCATAGCTTTGTTAAATGTTGCATACAAAATATTGGCAACGTGCATAAAAAATAGATTGAACCAACATGCAGATAAAATACTTGGGGAATATCAGAGTGGCTTTCGTAGGGGTAGGTCAGTAACGGACCAAATATACGTACTTAGAGAAATACAGTCCATAAGTCATGAGTACAAACTACCAACTCACTTGTTGTTCGTTGACTTCAAGCAAGCGTACAACAGCGTCAAAGAAACCAACTATATATATATATATATATATATATATGTATATACGGATTTCTACAGCTGAAGCCGCCTCCGTTCCCAGTTTCCATCTCTTTCTATCCTGACACAATTCTTCTGCTATGTTTCTAGAATTCATCGCCCCATCTATATCGTCTCTCCAGCTTCTCCTAGGCCGTCCTCTCTTTCTTCGCTCCGGTGGGATCCATTCTAATACCTTTCGTGGCCATCTACTTTCTTCCATTCTTTTCGTATGTCCGAACCATTTCAGTTGTCGCATTTCGATTTCTTCGTTTATGTCCGTTTCCATATTCATGGTTCTTCTTATAGTATCATTTCGTATTCTTTCCATTCTGGATCTTCTGCAACTTCTTCTTAAACAGTCCATTTCTGTGGCCAGCAATTTTCGTCTATTAATTGCACTCACATCCCACACTTCTGCGCCATACATCATCACACTTCGAACTATTGCTTTGTACATTCTCTTTTTTGTCTCTTTCCTTATATTTTTTTCCCACAGAACTGAATTTAGTGCCCCTATCGCCCTTCTGCCCTTGTTAATTCGTTCTTTTATTTCATCATTACTATTACCTTCCTTATTGATTATGACTCCCAAATATCTACATTTGGTTACTCCTTTTATAATATTTGTTTCTAGTGGCAGGTCGTTACATTCCTTATCTCCGACAACGAGATATTCACACTTAGTTAAGTTCATGGTGAGCCCGGCTTTCATGTACTCTTCCTGGAGTTTTCTGATCATATAGCTAAGGTCTTGCTCATCTTCCGCTATCACAACCTGGTCGTCCGCGAAAAAAAGGGTGTAAAGTATGTCGTCTCCACTCTTAGTCCCATATTTTTGCATTTTTCATCCATCCCTGTAGGATTTCGTTCAGATAAATTTTGAATAGAGTGGGTGATAGTGGACATCCTGTCTTAGCCCTTGGTCGTTTCAAACATCTCTGTGACACTGTTTCCAACTTTTACCGCGGCATAGTTTTCTATAATATTCCCGAATAGCTGTTATTAGAGTTGGTCTTATGTTTTGCTTCCGCATCTCCATCCATAGTTGTGATATAGGAACGCTGTCATACGCTTTTTCCAAATCGATGAGGGCGAGGTGTGTTTCCCGACTTCGCTGCATCCGCTTTTCCAGGGCAATTTTTAAAGTAAATAAATTGTCAATTGTGGATCTCCCGGCTCTGAATCCTGCTTGCTCTTCGGGTTGATCATTTCTAATATCTTCTTCTACCGAATTCCTTAGAATTCGTGCGTATATTCTACCAATTGTTGGAATAACCGCTATCCCCCGATAATTATTTGGGTTGTCTTTGGGACCTTTTTTATGTATTGTGGATATATATGACGTTTTCCACTGTTTTGGGATCTCCTCTCCATTTAGGCATCTTTCATATAAAGTTCTTAACATTTCTATCAGCTTTTTTGGCCCATATCTTAAAAATTCAGGGTATATTCCTCCTGGTCCAGGGGATTTCTTTAGCTTAGTAGCGGCCATTGCTTCTTCAACTTGTTCGAATTTTAGATGGATTTGATCTATTTGTGTTATCTCTTGCCCCTGATGTTGTTGCATGAATGTCGGTCTTTTTTCTTGTAGTAACCCTTCAAAATGTTGTACCCATTCCGATTTTCCGATACCACCCAAGTTAATTTCCCGTTTACAAGATGTTCTTACGGACTTAATTGTTTTCCAAGCTTCCGAGCTTCGCGTACCCCCAATATATTGTTCAATATTTTCACATTTTTTTGTCCAGCTCAAGTTTTTCCTATGTATTACTTGTTTCTTCACCTCCCTATTGGCTTGTTTATATTCTTCTCTGGATTTGGTGTCGTTCTTTTGAAGGGATTCTCGATATAGTTGTTTTTTTGCTTTAATTTGTTCCTCGATATCTTCGTCCCACCAATAGGGTTTATTTCTCTTAGGATTATGTGATCCTAGAGATTCCATTGCAGCTTGTAATATACATGTAGTTATATGTTGATATTCTTCTTCTGTTGTCCGTTCTATTTTTTCTAGTTTTTCCTCTACTCTTTTGCTGAACAAGTATTTGGTACTGTCGTGTGCGAAGCTCTCGATATTATACTTTTGGCTCTTCGATTCTTCTTCTTTCTCCTTTACTTTTTCATCTTTTGGATCATAAGAGGCTATGAATGGTATGTATATTTTTGACATCAGCAAGCAGTGGTCTGATCCGCAGTCGGCGCCTCTGTACGCCCTCACGTCTTGGATTTTATACCGGATCGTTGTCTCGTGATAAGGTAGTCGATAATTGATTTCAGTCCTCTAGTGTGTTGGTACCATGTGAATTTATGTATATCTTTGTGTGCAAAAAATGTGTTCGTAATCTTCAGGTCATATTGTTCACAAAAATTTATTAATCGCTGGCCGTTATCATTTATCCTCTCTTCTCCGTGAATACCTACTACTTTGCTGTTCCTTTGCTTACCTACTCTACCGTTTAAATCTCCGGCAATGATGATTTCGTGATAATTTGGAATATTATCCATGGTATTTCGTAGGATATCTTCAAAGTTTTCTTTTACTTGGACTGTGGCGTCATCGTTTGGTGCATAGATTCCGAGAATGGTTATATATCTCCCCCTAATGAGAATCGTCATTTGAATGATACGTTCGTTTATTGGTTCCCATGATTTAACGTATTTTTTCATTTTTTTGTGTAGTATAATGGATACACCTGCCTTTGCTCTTTCACTTTTTTCAACTCCCGTGTATAGGTGCAAAAAGTCTTTAAGTTTTTCGATTCCATTTCCTTTCTTTTTCGTTTCTGAGAGAACGGCTATATCTATGTTTCGCTGTATGAGCTCCATTATTATTTCTTCCTTTTTATTTCTGATGCCCTGGACATTCCATATTCCCATATTCGTAGTCCGTTTTCTTTGCTGATTTCGTCGATAAGAGCATCCGTCCGATTTCCGAGGCTTATTTCTGGGATTTTTAGCGAATTTTTTCTTTTTACGGAGAGAGGGTGCTGGCCTCTCGTCCAACCCGAAGGAGTGTCTCCCTCTCGCTTTAGCCCCGCAGATTTACCCCATCCACCGGGATTGGTTACCCGATCTCTGAGGATTCTCCACAGGTTACCAGGGGTCACCAGCTTGGAGGTGCGAGTAGGAATTGAGCAGGAGAGGCTGTAAGTGACGCATCACTGCTCCTTTGACCCCCTTTGACCCGAAAATTAATATACTCGCATTATAAAAAACTGTAAAACATCTAAAATTCTTTGTAATATGTATAGTAATGGAAGTTTGACTTTTTCATAGTTTGAAGTTTCCCGGTATAATATGTTAGTAAAATTTTGGTGGTGTACTACACAAAGGTCTAGAGCAGGGATGGCAAACCAATGGCACGCACGCTATTGATGGCACGCAACACAATGTTTTGGGCATACCGCTGATCAAAACGGTTTGCATTTTAGCTTAAAATAACAAAGTTTACTATGAAGTATTACGAACAAACGCGGAAGAACAAATTTTATGACACATCTATGGCCTCATTAAACATTTCTTTAGATAAAATGGCACGTTGATCCATAAAGGTTCGCCACCCCTGGTTTAGAGTTATATTCTGTATGCGCTTTTGGCACGAATTTATTATTAGTATTTTTAATTTTTATGCTTATCGCTATTTACAAATGTAGATAAGTATTAATTATAAAATATTAAATTAAAAACTAACTTTGTCATTAACACAAATTTTTTTATTATTTAGGAAAACAATTAAAAAAAAGAACAGATTGCAGTGGAAAAAGAGACTATTCGGGAAGAAAACCATGGTCCAATAACGAAAAAGAAATCATTTTGAAAGAATTTAGAAACTTTATAAAATCCAAAAGCCTTCCAGGTTTAAAAACAAATGCAGTAGCATTATTGACAAGAATCCTGGCATCTTCATTGGAAGAAAATGGTCAGATCTAAAATATTATATAAAAAATCATTTATCAAAGATTAATAAAACAACATCGCATGCCGCATCCATGCGTGAATAAATTTTCTACAGAATGAATGAATTTCTTTTCACTTGTTTTTTTAATTTACTTTTATTAAGTTAATTTACTATTTACTTTTTAATTTTTGTATTAATTGTAATGTATTACAATTTAATAAAACTTTTTTTTTTTATTTCTTTGAATATTTACAATCTGTTTTACAAAAAAACATTAAGTAAATTAGCTGGCATTAATAGGACATGTTAGAATATTTCAGTAAATATTCTTTATAAAATTTTCCGTTAGGTTCACATGACAAGTAATTAAGTTTTACAATAAATATTTAGTAAATCAAAATTGTCCGTTAAAACGCGTAGGTAAATCATGGGGTTTAAAGCGCTTTATGCCCGTACTAATAGTCATGGTTTGAGGTTTGAAACCAGATTTACCAGCAAAACGCTATAGGTAAATCTAGTTTCAAGCCTCAAGCCGTGACTATTAGTACAGGCATTAGTCTTCTGAGTTCATTCGAGTGGTTTAAGAGGTTGTTTGCCAGTACGTTTGGATGAAACTCGATTCTGTTCTGGTATTTGTTAAAGGAGTTTTAAATTTCGTTGCGTACTGAGTTCACACACAAATCACTATGAATTATGTCATTTGGTACGTACCACGGAGCGTTGGCAATGATTCGCAGTGTTTTGTTTTGGAATCTCTGGAGAATTTCAGATTTGATGCACTCGCAGTTCCCAAAGCTGTATCCCATATGTCCATATGGGTTTCAGGATGATCTTATAAAGTAAGAGTTTATTCTCCATTGACAACTCTGAATTCCTGCCAATCAACCAGTTCATCTGTCCAAGCTTCAACCCAAGCTGCTTTCTTTTGTTAAAAATGTTTGTACGCCATGTTAATCTTCTATCGAGGTGAATGCCCAGATATTTTGCGTTGTCTGTTTGTGGTAGGTAGCAATCGTTCATGGTCACTGGTGGGCAGCTATCTCTCCTCATTGTAAACGTGACGTGTGAGGACTTTGTTTCGTTAACATTAATTTTCCATTTTTTTAACCAGATTTGTATTTTATTTAAGTGGTCTTGTAGATTTTTTGACGCAGCTTTAGGGTCGACGTGTGACGCGAGAATGGCCGTATCGTCAGCAAAGGTTGCCACCGTTGTCGATTTAGTGGTTGGTAGGTCCGCTGTATACAACAAATATAGGGTCGGCCCCAGTACACTGCCCTGTGGGACACCTGACTTAATTGGAAATAAATTAGTGTACTCTTCTCCGTGTTTCACCAAAAAATGTCTATTATTTAAGTACGATTTCAGTATTTCATAATAGTGATATGGAAGATTTGTTTTCAGTTTGCAGTACAAGCCCTCGTGCCACACTTTATCGAACGCTTGACTGATGTCCAAAAATGCCGCAGAGCAGAATCTCCTGCACTCCAGATCATCGCTGATACGTTTAACTATTCGGTGTACCTGTTCAATTGTTCCATGCTCATTTCTAAAACCAAACTGGTGGTTTGGAATGAGAGCTTTTTCCACTAGGATTAGCTTCAGTCGTATCAAAACAATTTTCAAAGATCTTCGATAGGACTGGAAGTAGACTTATTGGACGATATGAGGTCAGGTGTTCTGGTTTTTCCTGGTTTTAATAGAAGAATAATTTGCGCAACCTTTCATTGGTCTGGGAAGTGTTTAAGCCTCAAAATTGCGTTGTAAATGAATGTAAGGAGTTTTAGACTTTTAGGTGTTAATTCATTTATTACTTTACCTGTGATTAAATCATATCCAGGTGCTTTTTTAGATTTGGTAACGCTCTGAATAACCTGTTTGACCTCTTTTATTTTGAAATACTTAATAGGCAGGTCCATCTGGAACGGTGCATCCAGATAACTGTATATTTCATCATCTTCTGTAGGTAGTGTTGAAGGAGAAGGTGTAAACACACTCGCAAGATGTCTAGCAAACATATCGGCTTTATCTTTGTCACTTCTAGCCCATTTACCTTTGTCGTCTTTAATAGGTGGTATTGTAACTTGTGGGCGCTTAAGTTTTTTCGTGGCTTTCCAAAGGGAGTAGTCATTAGCCTTAGAATTTGATAAGCTATGAAGATAATCTTGAAAAAATTGATTTTTAGAATTTAAAAGAAGCGTCTTAAGTTTTTTGGCTGCTTTATTAAACTTTGCTTTGTTTTCGGTCGTTCTTGAGATTTGCCATTGCTTGCGTAGTTTACGCTTTTCTGCAATTTTTTGTTTAATTATGATCGGGCACGGATCTTTAATGAGTGTTTTATTTATATCCGGTGTAGCTTGCCACGCTGCACTTTGAATGGATTTAGTCAAGTGTTCAACTGCATTTTCTAATTCTTCCCTTGACTTTAGTGAAATATTCAAATCAATTTCTTCATCCAATCTTGTTTTAAACAATTCCCAATTGGTCTTGTTGTTGAATAATGTTGGTTGCTTTTGTTTGTGTACTATTTGCGTGTGCACCGTTAATATTACAGGTGTATGATCTGAGGAGAGGTCTAATGACGATTCTACTTTACATTGTTTAATATTTATACCTTTTGTCACATAGAAATCTATTATGTCTGGTACTTTAGTTTGGTCACTTGGCCAGTGTGTAGGTGTTCCCGAAGATATGGTCGCCATGCCATTGCTTCTCAATGTAGCCAGCAGTTCTCTTCCTTTTGTGGTTGTGTGCCTTGAGCCCCAATGTACATGCTTTGCATTGAAGTCACCACCGGTAATAAATTTACTTCCCAATGTGCTAAAAAATTTGTGATATTGTTCTTGTTTGATGTTGTGTTTTGGCGGACAGTAAATTGCTGAAATCACCAGGGGACCAACGCAACTCTCAACTACCACACTGGCGGCTTGGAGATAATCACATTGGTATTTTTCAATCTCGTAATGTTTGATGTTATTTTTAATGATGACTGCTGCTCCACCGTGTGCTTTCCCATCCGGGTGTTTGGTGTCGTATATTGTAAAGTTTGGTAATTTGACGTGACTCTTCATCGTAAAATGAGTTTCAGAAATCAACATTATGTCCATATCTTGTGTTTTCAAAAATGTTTGTAGTTCCTGTGCATGCTGGCACAGGCCGTTGGCATTCCAAATTGCGATTTTAAGTATTATGGCCATTAGGCCATTTTTGAGACCACGGTAGTAAGCAGATTCAGCATCGTACTCATCTGTTTCATTAGTTTTTTCATGAGGTCTTTAAGTTCTTTGATATCGTTTGACTGCTGGGTTAGCTGAGGAGGACCATGGTAGGTAGGTTGACTTGAGTTTGACGGGATTTGTGTTTGTTGTATCGAAGGTATCGCTTGACTAGCCTGTTGTGCATAGGATATGCCTGCCCGAATCTCATTGTGAGAAGTTATCTCATTTGGTGATGTATGTATAGAAAAAGGTGTTATAGAGTCATCCTTTAATAAAAAATGTGAAAAATTGTAATCAAATTATGAACTATGTACATATACATATGTTACCGCCAATGTGCAGAATGACTAGACAATCTGCGAACTCACCAATTTACCAAACATAATGCAAAATAACTACAACTTTGGGTAATCTGCAAATTTACTACACTATTTTAGCCAATCTGCAAAATGCCTGATGCACTAGTCAATCTGAAGATTAAAAATGTCTACTTCTCACATTGCCTAGAGAATTTGAAGATGAACAACATGTTTATAATTCAGGTCGATTATGTTTGTCCTTTTTTGCATTTCTAAAAATTACCAAAATTATTTAAAAATTTTTTTTTTAATTAATTTTTCTAATTTCTCCAAATTCAAATTTTGGCGCTACTATTTATTATCTCGTCAGAGGTGAAACTATTTTTTTTAAATGTGATTTAAAACGGACGTTTTTAATCTTTCTCGCACATACATTTACCACGTGACATTTTTAAGGTTATATTAGGTTAGGGTCATTCGAGCTTCGGCGTCGGTTGCAAAAGGTGATAGGTAGATTTTGTATTTTCTTTGTTAATCTGGGTCTGAGGACTTCAATTCCACTTTGTGGATAAGAACAAAACCTAGGTCATCCAGTAAGTTGTAGAAATTATAATTTTTGTTTGCTATATTTTTCATTCGAAGATGTTATTGAATGCGACCTTGCCGTTTTGGATGTTTTGTTGGGAATGTGTTGTGAAAAGATATCTATTTGGTAGATTACACAGGCCTATCACCTCAACTATATTTCTTTTTCAATTTATAATTAAGGTCTACTATGTTTGTCATTTTTTACATTTTTAAAAATTTTCCGTAATCCATGCAACCCTGCTTTTTTGAATGTTTACGTTGGTAGCGTTTTGCGAAAAAGGTGTCTACTTGTTAGATTTTTATTGGCCTATCACCTCAACTATATATTTTTTTTTAATTTATAATTCAGGTTGACTATGTTTGTCTTTTGTTGCATTTCTAAAATTTCCAAAATTATTTTATAATTTTTGTTTTAATTAATTTTTCTAAATTCAAATTTTGGCAATGTCATCTATTAAGTAGGTATAATATTTAGACGAATTCAAAAATCTTGCGGGATTATAATAAAGAACTATCAAGTTCACTAGATAATTTATAAAATTAATAATTTAAATTTAATAATTTACCTCTACTTAGTGCTTTTAAAACACACGGTTGAATCTTGTATTTTGGTATTGACTGACTTGTTGATGATGATCTACTAAATTTATTAGTATTCATATAGAGCTTATTGATTTAAAATAATTTAAAAATGTATAACAAAATTGTATATACCTAGCTAATAATAAGTAGGTATACTATAATAAATAAAGTTCACCAGGTGTAAGTTTTTTATGTAACTAAAGTTGTACGCACGGAATTAAATTCAAAACCACGGATATTACGAGGGGGAATCAATAAGTTCGGTAAAAACGGTATAAAAAATCTAGATTTTTTAATGAAATAAATTTTATATCATAACATAACCTTCTTGAATCTCAAAGCACTTAGTACTAATTTGTTTTAATTTTTCTAAACTTTTTTTCTATTTTTCTAGCAGATTTAGTAAGTGAACCCCTGGCACACCTAATAAACGATAGCATAAGCTCAGGCATGTTTCCATCAAAATTAAAAATACCCGAATTAAAACCAGTATACAAGAAAGGATATGAAATTAGTTGTTCAAATTATACACCGATTGCCATCTTACTGACAAATTACTTGGAAAAAAACAAAGTGCTATCGAACGTCCAAAACGGTTTCAGAGCAAAAAATCCACTTCGAGAGCAATATTTCAGAGCCTACAAAAAATAACCGAAGGAATAAACAGGAAACGGCACACAATGGGAGTGTTTTTGGATTTAAGTAGGGCATTTGATGCAATAAATCACGAGACATTGTTCAACAAATTGTATCGATATGGAATAATTAAGAGGAACGACTTTGGACTGGATTCGTTCCTATATGTGCAGATAAAAGCAATGCACCACCTGTTATGACAAAGCAAGTGAATCCATGATTAAATCACAACTATCGGAGATAAAGAAAGGAGTACCCCAAGGATCAATTCTGGGACCTCTACTCTTTTTTTCTGTATATAAACTATATGCTGAAATGGATCAATTATACACTACCAATTTCTAGAGAGTAAGAACCGACTCTCGTCTGGACTAGAAGGTGTGGAAGTGTTGGCAAATAAACTGAACAGTATGGCATTTGCCTTGAAATGCATAGCCTACTTGGTGTCTACAAAAGCAGCTCTAGGAATTAAAATTGCCACTCTTTACACGGCAATCAAGATTTGGGGTTATCTATGGATTCCACAATACACCACCACATTTAAGTTGTTACCACCAAGAGTATTAGCGATTCTACACCACGAGGTCACAACAACACCTGGACGATAATTTATTTAGTGATCAAATTGTCTAATCTCAGAATCAGAAGCTCAAAAACTTTTCGATCAGTCAGCGGCATTCATCGCGCAGATCACCACCTCGCCGACTCGAAATCAGTTAAAGATTCCCAGTGGCGGCGCCGATACTCAACCGATAAGGGTGAGAATTTTATTTAAGTACTTTTTTTGGGGAAACAAGTCGTTGCCACCATTGTTAGTTATTTGTGCCAAGTACGAAGACCAACATAATAATTTATTTTGTTTGCTCGAATTAGCGACCTTCCGCAATTGTACGATCACCTGTTGAAACCGTGTCAGATCTGATTAGGTTGAACTTTATTTTGTTTATTATTATTACTGTGTCGTACACACGTACTGTGGTTGTTGATTAATTTAATGACTTTGTTTTGTTTTCTGAATTGAACGCGATTTACTGAGTACTTCGTTTTATTGAACTTCACTTTTTACACTTTTAGCATTACATCTCGCAGGCGATAAAAGTGTGTGCCGCCTATATTTTTGTGTATTGTTTGAGGGGTCAGTCATTCAGCACCGACCGCCTCATCCACACTTAAATTGCGCTTCGTAGAGCTAGACCGAAGTTTCGCCATTAACTGCAGCAGGCCAGGTAAGTCGACAGCCTTTTAAATCAGAGAAGCTTTTGTTGGCGAGAGTTACGCTGCAAATTTTGTTGTAATGTTTTCTTATAAACCTGTTTCTTTTTGTGGCGCTCTAACCGATTTTGACATTTTAGCTCCGACGTACAACATGTACTTGACCATCTCGCTGAATTGAGAAATAATTAATAAAACGTTGAATTAAAATCTGGTAATATTTCGTTAGCTAATTTAACAAGAAATTTGCTTAGGGTAGTTTTTATGAAACCGGGCATAAGTTACTTTTATACGCGGGAAATGTGCGTTGTAGAGTAATTATTTAAAGCATTATTATTTAAACTGTTTGCCTGTACTTTATTGATTCTTGTTCATAGAATACAAATTAGTTAGGTGCCGATACATTTAAGTGTTCTACAAGAAATTAACAAAGTGAATAGCAATTGAATCATACTAATTTAATTATTCTGTGCCAGGTGTGGACGTTTTCTGGTACATATTTAGTAGAAGTGTTAGCATGGAATAGGCCCACTGCAATATCTGAAAAATAACAAAATGTCATTATGAGAAAAACATACGTATACATTATTTACAGTAGTAAACGACTCTATTGATATAGTCGTAAACTTTAAAGCTGTTATGCACGATGGTCTCTTAGAGCGCTCCATCATAATGAAAATATGTTTGCGAACAGGTAATCCATAATCGTACCAATTAAACGTGTAACATGCATCTCCTACTTGAACGTTCTAAAAAATTATAGTTATTTAACTTTTATGGTCACTAGTAGAGGAACTATGGTTATTTTAAAAAACTGTTTGATCAGTTTATATTTCAGTTTCTATATTTATTATATAATTTTCAAAGAAACGCTTTGAGTAAGACTACCAGGTATGTAGTACACTTTCAACCTAATAAATTAGATGTAATCTATTTTAACACTATTTCAATCATATGTACTTCTTCGAGTACCATACACTTTACAGTAAGTAGACGATCAACTTATCCGAAGCCAAGCTGA
Source organism: Lycocerus yunnanus (assembly GCA_036346125.1). Lineage (NCBI taxonomy): Eukaryota > Metazoa > Arthropoda > Insecta > Coleoptera > Cantharidae > Lycocerus > Lycocerus yunnanus. The sequence goes on from JARFIX010000203.1 coordinate 100,900, forward strand.
CCTTACTAGAGATTATAATTAATGGAGTGGTTTCCAGTTGCCTTCCCACAGTGCAAAGACTAATATAGCAAAGAAGTATAGACTGCTGGTCTATAAGTACTTACTTTAGTTAAAATTTCATTTCCAAACCAACAGTAGATGTATAGTTGAAACATTACCGCAATTAAATAATCTACTAACATGCCAAACTGGAACGACAGAGGTACGTAAACATTTCAAAATACAGTTACAGTGTCGCAATTATAATTATTCTTACCCAAAGAAAATGGAATATGGTGTTACAAATAACTAAACTAGCACAAAGATACTGAGCTAAAATTCCAACACTGAAAATTTTTCTATATTTTCTATGAGCCTACAAAATTACACAAACATTGGATAGAAGAGAGTAATTACTATGACATCGTTATTACTTTAAAATCGCAAGATGGTGATCAACACAATGTTTCAACTGCTCAAAACAACCTCGTTGCGTTTTTCATTATCTTCATCAAATTCAGAATCGGCTTTAATTCGAATAATTTTTTCCGCCAAAATATCCAATTGAGCTGATGCGATGCCTATTAAACTTATCAAAATAAGATCTAAGCATACATGATTCCAAGCTGATACACATTCACAAGACATTTGAAAAGTGTACATTAAAATGTAGCAATTGCCGACATCGTATGGGAACGGAAAAGGTAATCCCTTTCTATCAATAATGGGGAAAATTCCTAATAGAACAATGAAAATTCTAGCCAAAACTTGGTAAAATTGAGTAAATCTTGTAGAAAATTTTATAGTGCTAACCATATAATGATCGAGATCTTCAGAATGTGCAGTAAATACTGAATCTTTTAAATGAATTAGTGTTTCTTGTAATGTTTTGTGATTGAAAGTGAATCCAGCTTGTTTTACAATAGCGTTCATGAAAGAAACCAGGATATAAACGATGCCCGAAAGTTTCGCTAAATCATGAAGGTCATTAAAGTACTCCATCCACATTGTTAAGCAAAGCGCCAAAATTGCTACCCAAGAGATCGTTGTTCTTAATTTATATCTCCAAGTTTTATTTTTCAAAGGCCATAATCCTGTTGCTAACATCATGTCACGGGAAACCTTAACGGCATCTTCAGTTTTAACTAAAACCATCCTGGAAATAAAAAAAACTGTATTTAAATTTTTGTGATAATCTAGGTGTGCAGATCTAAAAAACGACTATATTTTTGTCAATGCAACATTAATCGGATTTTTCATCCAATTTAAAATTAAATAACCTTAAGAAGTAGAATGGGTCAACATTCTTTATAGCTACAGGATTTCATGGAATACATGTTTAAATTGGAATAATTTTTTTAGCAACTTGTTTATTTTCATAGTAGTAATTAAATTAGTAAATAAAGTTAAAAAAATTAATGAATATAACTTGGTTCACAAATTTGTGTTAAGTTTATGATTAAATTATAAAAATTAAATTCCAAATGTTTTTGTGTAGAGCTGGAAATTGAAGCGTTTGCCTTAGAATTCAAGGAAAAGAATCACAACAGTTAAAATTTATTTTTTAACTGTCCGTTCCAGAGATTTAGAAAGTGGTAGAGAAACAAACTTTGTGTTTCAACAAATAAAAAAACGACAACATTCAAATTTATGAACTCATAAACTTGTAAAACTCATTAAAAATACCTCTAACCTACAACTGTTGAAGCTATTTTTATAGGAAAAAAGTGTACTTTTGAATTAAGGAATAAAATACGACAAATAAAACATTAAAAAATAGCTAAAATAGTACCGGATTTCCAGATATCTATTCGATCGTACACCAAAGCATTTATCAGAAAAGATACCTAACAGAGGTATAAAACGAGGTCGTTGCATTATCGCAACCGACTTACAAAAAAATTTCTTACTGAAAAAGAAAATCAGACTACAAAAAAAGATAAATTTGCAGCGTTATTATTTACATTACGTATATTTACTTTACATAACTGTTGTATTAAATATTGTTAAAATTTTACAAAGTTTTAAGTAAATTACCTACTTCTTACTAATCTTGATTAAATTCTATACAATGAGCTACCGTAGAAACTACTAGGAGTATGGGTACAGTGGTCTCATGCATGCGCACTATTCCAATTTTTATTCTATCATCGTAACAATGGTTTGAGTACTTCAATAATTTTGATAAAAACTCAATTCAAATATTTATAACAAAATTGTACATATCCATCATAAACGTCTAGCCAATAGCAAGTACGTGCTATTATTACCCACAGGTACTACATGAAATACACAACGTGTACGTTTTTAAGTCGACTTAAATTGTTTAAGAAATCAAAGTCAATCATTTACTTCTATCAAATGAAATTACATGGCATGTCAGTAGTATTCAATAAGTACAAAAAATAATACTAGAATATATTATACAGCTCAACCTAAATACGTCTAAGCAAATATAGCCACTTAGCGATCGACAGACACTGTTAAAAGTGACGGAATAATTCATATACTATGTATATACCAACACAGTAAAACCATTTTAATAACTATATTTTAAAAATATATCATAATTATGTTATTACATACTAATCGAATGAGTTTTTGCTGTACTTTAAGCCAGGATAATATTTGTTATAAAGAATATTACGATTTCTTTGAAAAATATTTATATTATCGGGGTATACCATTACAATATCATTTGTCTTAGTATTATTATTATTATTAGCATAATACATTTCAATCGAAATATTGCTATCCCTGTACCGGGACTCACAAATCCATTTGAAGGGGTGGATTGGTCCCCATTAACATTGATAGTTATTTACTTTCTTGTTTTTGTTGTTTTTAATTTATTTTTAATTTTAAATTATTATAATAGAGTTTTTAGTTGGCACTATGTTTTCATGGATAGATATCTTACTTTTTGATAAACCCAGTGCTCAAACAACACCAAATAAACACGGCAATTTACCACACATTATATCATCCAATGTGTTTGCATCGTTTTAGTCACATGGACCAATCAAAAGCTATCTGATATTCTTTCAGCGAATATTATGCTGAGTGCACTCTTGCCATCGCCGTGGCAGCAAGAAAAAATAATAGCTATCAACAATATCTTAGCAACGTACTTACCTATGCTTGTTGATTTTAATTTAAAAATTAATTTTATTTAAATTAAAATTATTGTTCGATAAATTGTCAAAATAAATATCACTCGTGATCATGATTTTGCTTCGGTAATTTCATGATCACTAGTGATATTACTGTTGAATATATTTTTAGGTTGATACAAAATTTTGTTTTTAAAACCTACTGTGAATATCACTGATAATTACAGTTTAATTTAATTTTATCAATTCTACCACTTCTTTTTAGTCGGTTGTAATGCCAAGGTAAAATCCGTTTGATTTTAATTTAATACGTATTTGGTTGCAAATTAATATTTTGGCAATGATCAGTACACCTAGACAATTTTTGAAAATTATAATAAAAATTCCAGCCAAAAATCGGTTTTAAGCAAATTTCACCAAATAATGATCGAAATCTTCATAATGTGCAGTAAATACTGTATCTTTTAAATGAATTAGTGTTTCTTGTAACGTTTCCTGATTGAAAGCCAATCTAACTAGCGTTCATGAAGGAAACTAGGATATAAACGATGCCCGAAAATGCCTGAAACTCCATCCACATTGCTAAGCAGAGCCCTTAAATTGCTACCCAAGAGGTCCCTGTTTTTAATTTATATCTCCACGTTTTATTTGCCGAATGCCATAACCCTGTCGTTAGGCCTGTCGCTATAAACCATCCTCTAAATAAAAAAAAACTGTACTTTAATTTTTTGTAATAATCTAGGTGTGGAAATCTAAAAAACGACTAAATTTGTGAAAGCAACACTAATCGGATTTTTTATCAAATTTAAAATCTTAAATTTTTTTAATAACCTAAAGAAGCAGGGCCCAAAATAAATAATAAATTAGTAAATAAAAATAAAATTTAATGTAATATAACGCAGAATTTAGTCAAATTTGTGTTAAGTTTGTGGATTGAATGATAGAAAAAAAATTTTAAGTTGCTTCAACATCTTCTTGTTCAATGGTTAGCTAAATTTTTTGTTTTGGTATTGTCTGACTTCTTCATAATATACTAACTCACTAAAATACACCCTTGTTAGTATTATTCACTATTTGATTTGTATTGATTTCTAAAATTGAAAAATTTGAAAGAGGGAATGAAAAAATTTATAGCAAACTTGTTCAGCTAGTAGTTACACTAACTGAAGTTTAAAAGATGGAAGTTTTTATTTAATATAGTAACGCTAATAGCATTGTACGGTTGTCACAAGGTTGTAACAAGCTTGTCAAGCATGTGACATAATTCTGACAATCTTGTCAAAACCTTACGTGCTATCTGGGAACCACCATAGTTTTTATTAAAAAGAATATCATAAACTAAACAAATCTTTTGTCGAATACAAAAAAAAATAGATACCTATATACTTTATTTATAAAAAAAATGATTAAACTTATTAAAAGCGACAACACGGTGTTATAGTGCCATGCTGTAATAAAAAATGTAAAAAATTTTATACATATATTATGTACTCTATTAAGATAATGTTTAATGTTTAAAATACAATATGTATTACAATTTTTTCCGAAAATCGTCAGCAAATCGATACTTCCTTGCTTATGTACACGCAGGAAATTGAACATTACTGACTAGTCCGGTAATAATTAGTAATTGTAACAAAATTTTTTTTTTTTATTTTAACTCCTTTACATAAGCAATCTATCCATGACAATAAGCTTTATATTTTACAAATTATTTAAATTTAAAGTAATTAATACAAGACAACTAGAGTATTGCTTCAGTAAGCAATCTCCTTAAATATGCGCACTTATTTGTTGTCTTGTATTGTAACAAAATGAATTTTGTTTGTTTGTAACTATGGAGCCAACAAAATGACAAACTTTGATCTTTGCTCATTTTAAAATGTCGTTCAATTTAGTGTTTTAAAATTTTGATTTTTACGATTTTCGGAAAAATTTAATAAGACACGTCAGAAAAATGTCTCACTTGACTCGGAGCTCTAAAAATTGCTCCTTGTCAGTAATACATCATTTTCCTGACTTTCATGTAAATAACTATTACATTGTTTGTTTTCTAGTAAAATTAAAGTCAAAATAACCTCTATTAATAAATTTTATCGCATTTTGACAGGTAATGTGCTATTTTACTAAATTCAAAATTATACATTAAAGTGCCGTTTTACCGCATAGATACGTCACTTTACTTTACCACATAGATACGTCACTGTCAGTAAAACAGTTTGACAGAAGCTTGTTTCAAATTTCTAAACAGATAGTAGTCATCTGGACTAGATAGGGACGTTCTTGAGTAAAGAATTTAATAACAGCTAATAACTCAATTTTGTGACTTCTGACATCGTGATGAACGAGTGTCAATAATTATAAAAAAAACTAACTGAAAAAAAATCAATTTTTGGTTTTTCCAAGGCTAATAAGACTTGAACCAATGTCTTACCAAATTTTAATATGCTGTGATACCTGAATCTATGTCAGGTCAGGAAATTTAGGCGCTGACCTCGTATATCATAATAACGAAGAGAATTTATGCTTTTCTCTAAAATAATTATAAATTTTTAACAATAATTATTTATTACAATTAACATTTGTACAATTTATAAAGAACGAACAATTTTGAAAAACATTTCGCTTTTTGAATCTGCATCTAAAGATGATAGTGCACTTGACAGTGCCTTTGAAACCGTCGCCGTCAATTCATTTTTTCATAAGGGAATGGAGTCAGACTCGGATAAAATTAAATGGTTTGATGTTGATGGGGTATCATTTCGCGTATTTTCTAGTATTTTTTGTGGTGTTCTGAGTTTCTGAATTTCTGAATCATTTTCTTGATGAAAAATACTTTTGGAAATTTTAAGCTTATTAGCGATGCTTTCCTCTACGTATCCTTCAGCCACAGTAGTCGAACGCCATCCGCCATGCCTTTTAAGCATTTGAATGTCCGCTCCACTGTCAGCGAGGAAGGTGGCAGACGTTCTCCTCAAGCAATGGCCAGTGTAACGGGATGCATCCGGAAGTTTTAAGTACTCCGCGACCTTTTGAGGAATTTTGCAAAAGTGTTAATACCAATTGGTTGTATTGAGCACTTATTATTATTATAATAAACAAAAATCTGTTGTGCTTTACATGTTGGGGTCTCAATCGTGCATAGTTATGGTAAATTTGATATCCGTTGCACTCGGTTCCTATTGTAAACACGCGTTTCTTTTTGTTTTGTATCATTTAATGTTATAAGCAAGATTTTTCCCGTATCTTCTATATCTTTTAAATTTAAGCTGCACAATTCTGCACGCCGACATGCCCCATTTAATCCAAATATGAATACAACTTTCATTAAAAGAAACTTATCGTCTGGAGCCTCATTTAAAAACGTAGTAACATTTTCCATGGACAAAACTTTTGATTTCTTAGCTTCATATGTGTCGTTTTGGCGTTTTAAAAGGCAAGTAGCTTTTGTATTGGGATATATCCACATCTTCGTTTATTTGTATAGTACTTTTCAACATGGAATATGTAGACCATAAACTGGATGCCTTAAGAGTTTTTGCCTAAAATAATAATGAAAGATATTGTATGAAAAATACTAAAATATTACGTAATATAAAAATAGCTTACCTTCTCTAAAAAATAGGCTAGCATTACATTTTCATCAGTTCTTTGTGCGTTTTTTGTCATCCTCCAATTACAAAATATATTATATACCTTCTCATATTTTTCCTTGGATTTTAAAGGAAGTAAACTCGAAGATGCTTCACGGGCAGCATTTAAAATGTCTTCAGAACAATTTTCTAAATTGTTTTCAGCAGCGAGACTCATTTTTATAATTGATTTAATTGAATTTGATTGAAAATTGAATTGATGTAAATTACACAAAACTCAAATCAAATTGTTTACTGTTGCTAATGTAAATAAACAAAACCGTGTCAGGTTACTAGATTACGGAAATTATTCGCAAGTACCTATTATGTAATATTTTGAATTAGCAATAACTCGAAAACGGCGATAGATATCGAAAACTGAGCAAAAATTCTCCCCTCGCCCCAGACCCTCCCCGGTGATTTATCGGTAGGAAGGCATATGCAAAATTTAGATCGATTGCGTGCAAAAAATTTACTCATAAACGTCAAAATTTGTATTTTAGATTAGATTTTTACAAAATGCGATAAAATTGTATAAACAAAACTCGTAAGAAAAGCAGTTTCACTAAACTCATATAGCTTTAGTTACTCGTCGCTGCGCTCGCTCGTACTCAAAAGCTATATTCGTTTAGTAAAACTTAGCTTTTCTAAACTTATTGTTTAATATACTATTATTAATACATCTTTATATTAAATTTCGTTCGTAGTTTCTTCGACGAAGTAGACTGTACCTAGTCCTTCAATCGTAGTAGAGGAGAAGGTGCAAATATGGAATATGCTTGTAATATGGAATACATCGGTTTTGACTAAACCAAGTAAGGTCCTCGGTCGAAAATCGGCTAAATTTGTGAACGCTTGTCATCTTTATTGGGGGCGATCCACCTCGTACCGTTTTAGTATAATTTTAGTTTACCACATGTGTACATGTGAATTTCGTACATTGATAATTTTAACACGTAAGTGAATATGCAAGCCTAATTTTTTATTTGCACGTTTTTATTTAAATACAGTAAAAGCTCCTTATTCGCGGGGTATACGTTCCAAAATTATGTCGCGAATAAGGAAACCGTGAATATGGAATAGTGATTTGTATGGAAATGCAAGGGTTGGGTTCCAAGGTACGAAAATAAAATAAAATAGATAAAAATAAAATCAGTTTAATCACATACCTATCATTATTATTAATTATTATTGTTTGAATTATTTGGTTTAAAATATTTAGTAATTTTTCTTGCTTTGCCGTCTTTAAAATGCCTTTTAATTCCGCATGGTATTCAGCTGTGGCAACTTCAATTTTCCTTTTAAAAGGAAGGTTTCTTTCCAAAAACGGGTCAATTTTAATGAAGTGATCTCACAGTTCATTTGCCATTTGGAAACCTGCGGTCTGGTTTTTTAAGGTGATTGTCATCGTATCATTGTAAGATGTTGAAGCTTGAAGGGTTTTAACATTTCCTGCAAGTCGGCTTCACTTAAATCTTCATCGTGTGATTGAAGCAGCTCTTGAACGTCACTCGAATCTATCTGTTCAAAACCATCATGTCCTATTCCATTAGCAATTTGTACAATTGTGTCAGTTAATGTTTTAATTTGTTTAAATCCTCACTTTCACAGACTGTTAGATCAACCTATAGTTTTTCCAATATGATTGCAATGTGTATGCAATGCTTGAGCTCTTGTAACGATTCCTTTATGTTAACAATGCACATTGCTATGTTAAATTTTTCCAGAATTCCATAAAACTCACGTCAGAATCACATTCCATGATATCCAGAATGATTTTAAAGGTTCGCCTAATGTAAAAGAACTTCAAAGCTTGAATTATTCCCTGGTTCATTGGTTGAAGTAAAGTCGTCGTGTTCGGAGGCAAAATATCACCTTAATATTCGGATGCATAGTTTCAAGCTCACAAGGGTGACCCGGAGCATTGTCCAAAACAAGAACCTCCTTGAAGTCTAAATTTTTTCGTTTAAATATTATTATTTAATTTTGAGTTTTGAATATAAATTATAATATTCAAAATCGTAAATTATTAATCCGCGAATAATGAAATTTTCGGCCGCGAATACAGAAAGTGGTCTCAATTTTTCTTCCGCGAATACTGAAACCGCGAATAACGGAACCGCGGATAAGGAGCTTTACTGTATTTGTTACGATGCCATTGTATATAAACTAAAGTTTAAGATAACGTTGTATTTGTTTAGTTTTTTTGTTATGATAGGGTAGATCTAGCCTAAAATATTGATGACATTGGTTGTCGGTAATATGGAATACCAGTATTCCATATTGATCAAGACCACGAACAAAACTCTTTTGAGCAAAAATTCTGACAATGATTTGGAAAATATGCCGGGACAATTGGAACCGAATGAGAACGATGCTCAATGCATGTTTTGCATTTTCTGCTGATGAGAGGGGTGAGTTATGGGTCCAGTGTTTAATCTGCTCAATGTGGGCTCATAATGAGTGTGCAAGCGCCGAAAAAGACAAGTATATTTGCGACTGGTGCAAGTAATATGTTAATCTAGACCTTATAGTTAGTTTAAGTTTTTATGAACAGTAAGTTATTTAATTATTTCTTAGATATTTAATGTATTCCATATTTGCACCACCTTTTCTTAGGTGGGCATTTTGTAATTTTTTTTTCAAACTTTTTTTTTGTAAAAATGTTTTAGTTAATTACACATTTGCTTCTAGATTATGGTGTCTAATTATCTGAAGTAACTTTTACCTAAATTTAGTTTAATTCTATTTGCTAACAAAATTTTTTTATACCAAACAAAATGGTATTCCATATTTGCACCTTCTCCTCTACAGGACTAAATCATTACTGCTGTAGGATGTTTTATAGTTTTATTGCACTACACAATCTAGAGTGAAACTCTTGCGAGGCTTTCTCCTTACAAAATTGAGCTGTTTCTGTAACTGTCTCCAACCGTGCCAATATAAAGAAATTTGTTAATATTTAAGAATGTCATTAAAGTCATAAAATCTTGACATTAAGGTAGACGTTAACTATTGTAAATTACCTTTCCTCAATTTTCTATAGTTAGGGTCTTTGCCCATTCAAAACGAGATTTTTTTTATAGATGAGGTTAATTTGAGTTATTTTAACGGCCGTCTAAATATTTCCACTCCACGCTCATTCATGGTTTCCTTAGGTGCCCTGGTAATTAAACAACGGGTTTGATTTGGCCGGCGGGAAAAGAAGCAAATGCCCGATGAGCCAGTGTTTTTTGAGAATCAAAGGCCGCGCAGGTTTCGTCGAATGCTCAAATGTTAAAAAGTATGGACAAAAAGTGCATTTTTGACGTAATTTTTGAAGTTGATAACAATAATCTGTTACAGTTACAGCCGACAAATTAATGTTGTTTTTAGTTAAAAACCCAATACTGCATCCGGCATGTGAACCAAATTTGACGACCATGTTTTAAATTTTTATTGTATTTATTACAGAAAATAGTAATTTGTGTTTTGTGTAACTACAGGTCATTTTTTATTGTGTTCAATTTTAATCCTCTTTTGGTTTTACAAGATTTATTTTTGTTTCTCCAAAACTGTTTAATTTAATTTTTCTTTTTATATTTCAATAAATTATTAAGTACATTTTTTAGAGTAGGTAATAACACAAAATAAAATGTGTAACTATAAATTTACAATGTACAATTTATAGTTGTCGAGAACAAAAACAATAGTTTACTTAATTTAAAAATACTATATTTTTAACTGTTTGGAATTAGGTAATTCAATATGCAAATAAATAATTTTAATTTACTATGCACAAAATTATTCTTAAACCATTATTTTTAGATGCATGTTTCCACACCCCCCCTCATTTTGAATTTTGGTTTCAAAATAGTCTGAATAGATTGTACAAGGTATGTCCTTTAATTTTTTAAATAACTTAAAAACCTTAGAGGTACAATCAAAATAAAAACATGCAATCATGCACAATCTATTTAAACAATTTTGAATCCAAAATTCTAAATGGGCGCTGAAAACATGCAGCTTAGTAAAAATAATAAAAACGTTGCTGTAAAGGTAAATCTCGAAAAATATTGAAAATATGCAAAGAAAGCTATTGATTGAAGCAGTACATTGTAACTGTTACCATTAATATCAATAGACTCGGACACAGAAAATTTATTAACTCCATAAGAATCAGAAGGTAATCTAATCTAATCAAAGTCACACCTACTGGACCTGGAAAAGATCTTTGGCACCCTTCTTGTGTTAGGGCCCTGGTGCTTAGCCCTGTACACCAGCAGGATCATTTACAGTTTTTAATGGATTTGTTGAACATTTGGAGAACATTGTGATGAATGAAGCAATGAATGTCGCAAGAAAAACTAGAAACATTTATGTTAATGTCTGGATTAGAGGAACATCGTTTCAGCACTTTTAAATATTCCAATATTTTTGGGGGCGAAGGAGCAATAGTTTCGGTGTTAAAAATTTAATTTATATTTAATTAGAATATCATGATTTTTTAAGTTTTGAAAGGTTTTTTCGAAGATGTATAATAATTATAATGTTAATTTGAATTTAATGATTTCCAAATAAAAAAGTTCTTATTAAGAAATGTGCGTTTATTTTATTATCATGATTATTACATAATCAAAATAAAAGTATATTAACAAAATATGTATATAGCAATTCAATCACATAAATAAAACTATTCGGTACAAGATATTCACTATTTCTTATACATGTTAAGTAGAAGTGTTAGCATGGAGTAGGACCGTTGTAAGATCTGAAAAATAAAATATTAATTTTGAAACAATATTAATAGTATATTACATAGCGAAGTGGAAAGCGAGTCATTACTAACTGAGGTCTGTTCCGGCTTCGCCGTCGGTCAGCAATTGGCCGAAGTTAGTAATGACGCTTTACCACGAAGCATGTATACTATTTTATTCGCAATCGTGAAGTTGGGTTTGGTTTAATGGAAATAATTATGATTTCTAATTATTGTTATAACCTAACTATATTTGACATTTGTATCAGCGCCTCTATTTTTAATAGCTCATATCACGTTAAAACCACGCCCATTTTGTTCATTACTAACCGGCACGTGGTATATCGAGTAAAAATTTTCATTACATACTGGTAGGTCTTAGCAGTTAACAATATGCTACTTTCAAACTTTTAAAAGTCGGGAAACGAGCAATTACCGACCGATTGCGAATAAAATACTTTACTTACGTTATCCAACGATTTCATTGATAGTGTAGTAAATTTTAAAGCTGTTATACATGAAGGCCTCTTTTATCGCTCCATGATAACAAAAATGTATTTGCGAAACGATGAGCCACAATCGTACCAATTAAATGAATAACATGCATCCCTAATTTGAAGAATCTGTAAATACGATAAAACTCAGATTCAATAGTAGTTTACACAATGAGTGAGAAAAGGAGCAGGTTATTGAACAAGTAAACGATTTAAGCTCGAATCCTTAAGCTAGCACAAGAAGTCTTACAGTTCTCATAACATTTTCCCACCAGTTTATAAATTTTTTTCCTAATTTTGCATCCGAATGTCGTCATTGCATAAATCAATACTAATAAATCGGTATTTCAATCATATCTTGAGCAAAATCGGACCAGTTTGATAAAAGCTACTTTGCACACGATTTTTGATGCTATAACATACGTCTTTCTATTGGGAAAGGTTAGCAGTAAACGAAGAGAAACACATAACAACAATATAAGTAAACATTTAATACTAAAGTAACACTACAATGTAATAAAATAATTGACCGCCTGCCAAATGAGTGGTCCTACTTACACACTATGACAACATACGGGCGCCTTATATTAGGAGATGACGATACATTAACTTGCGACATGTACACTTGCGCCATCTGTTGGTAGCATTGGAACTTATTATCCCAACACCTCCACTAGTTACAATGTAATTAGAATCTTAAACCCATCTCTGTGGAACAATAATAATGCTTTTCTTTTGCCAAAGCTTTCCTTAATGAATCGGCCACCATTTCCTGTGTTCCAATATGTTCGATTTTTACTTGCCCTAATTCTTGTCTCTCACGAACAAAATGATGTCGAATATCGATATGCTTTGTTCTACATCGATATCCTGCGTTTTTACTGAGATCGATTGCCCCTTTGTTATCACAAAATATCTTGATTGCGTTAACATCTTCTTGTAATTCTTGCATCAAGCCTTGAAGAAATATGGCTTCTTGTGATGTGAAACTTAATGCCATGTATTCCGCTTCAGTGGTTGAAAGAGCTACTGTTGGTTGTTTTTTGGAAGCCCAACTTACTGCTCCTCCACTCATCAAAAAAACATAACCAGCAGTAGATTTTCTATCATCTAATTCAGCTGCCCAATCAGAATCGCAATATCCACATAAACTTGCATTATTTCTTTTAAACGTGAGTTTTAGATTCTTAGTATTTTTAAGATATCTGAAAACCCTCTTTACCGCCATCCAATGCATTTTTCCAGGATTTTTGTTGTAACGACTGAGTTTTCCAACCGCATACGCAATATCGGGCCTTGTTCCTAGGGCTACATACATCAAGCTACCAATCGCTTCTTGATATGGAATATGAACGAAAATTTGAATTATCTTTCATTATGTACTAAATTTGGCTAATAATTACCAATTAATAATATGAAGCACTTATTTTGTGGATTTATCGTAAATAAATCCATTAGCAATGAACTATTTTACGTCTGTCATTCAGGACTTTTACAAAAACAAATAAAGAGCTAACTTGTACTATATATGTACTTTTAATTTGAAATAAAATCAAAATAGTATAGCAATGGTACAAGATATCTAAATGGGGTAGTAGAATTAAGTTAGATTTATTTATTTTAGAATGAAAATATATTCCTCAACACCTTTTATCTTAATTTTTCTTTAAATTTCCTCTTGGTTCGTCGTCAAATTCAATATAAGATGTTGAAAATTTTTGAAAATTAATAACCCTCCAATGTCTAATTCTCTAATTCCAATTTATTTTCCGGGTCCCAAAGGTCTTTTAATAATTTTCGCATCAAGTAAAACCCTCACCCCCTTGTAAGTAGAAAACGCGAACTGATGAACACAAGCGAGTACGACTTCAACGATGCCGTGCTCTTCTATATCGCACCGCTGCTCAAAAATGAGAAAATTTCGTTTTTACTGATGAAAAAATTTTTACAATTAACTAATTTCGCAATCGTCAAAATGATAGGTATTGGTCAGAAGAAGCACCCGGACCTTCTGCCATCGTTGTTCATTGCCAATAGCCCAAGTCTCCCATGGTTTGGAGCGATATTTGTGCTACCGGTAAAACACCTTCAGTTTTTGTGGAAGGAGTAAAAATTAACAAGGAAATCTACCACTGGAATATTTTAGAGGCTGTAGTACTTCAGTACTACTTACTTACTTTAGAATCTTTGCGCCAGGAATGGGACAAAATATCCCTAGAAGAGGTACGAAAAACAGCCGAAAATTTCTATCAACGTTTAAAGCTCTGTATCCACGCAGAAGAAAGCCACTTTTAAATTTTATAATTTATGATGTACATAAGGTTGTTGTTAATTGTTATCCACTTTTAAATTTTTGAATTGTTGCGTTTAAATAAAGTTTTTTTTAACGTTTGTGCGAGTTCTTGTAGGTCACGCTGTACAACTGCCGCATCTTTTATCAATCAGAAATTGTAAAAGATGTAGTATGATTGTTTGGCATCGTCGCATAAATTAAAAAAGGTTCAGGTCAGTGTCAATTTTGAAATTAATATAATTTCATTATATAAATGTATGGCACTCGAAGAAGATATTTTCAATGGAAAGGTTTTTATATTATTAATTTTAATAGAAAAATAAAAATTAATTTCAATAGAAAAAATTGGAAATCATGGGATTCGATCCAACCATCACGTGTGTATGATGTCGGACGCAGAACAGAACAGAACAATATTTATTTTAAGAATTAACTTTTACAATTATTTTTAAAAACAGTATATATAATATAACATTTCTAAAATTTAAGATAAGTGAGATGTTGAGAGACCCTGCGTTAACGCGTAACTCTCATTGACTAAATTGTTAGTGCCTAAACAGTTGTAAATAATTGATAAATATATGACCTTTTGATAATTTGTCGTTTGCGTTGCAATTTTGTAGTAATTTGGAAATTTGCAGGAAAAAATCAAAAAACCTGCTCTTCATTTTTTTTTTAAATTTTGAATTTGGAATAAAACTTACTTGCTAAACGATTAAAAAAAAAAAATATATACAATTTAAAAGATGTACACGGAATTTGAATGTCTAAGCACTCCGTGTCGGTGGCGTTGCAGATGTCAATTGTCGTGGTACTATGCATCGTCGTCGGAGTCGAAGTCCGTGGGCAGAGTCTGTCGAAAAATTGGTAGTTTTGATAAGTCAGTTTATGTTTGATTTTATAAGGTGCGTTGTCGTGCCGTATGTTAGTCAAGTCTTTCGTAAGGTCACTGTTTAAAATTTGCGCGTCATAAAATTTAGTCGAGAGTCGGTTTATGTGGTCTTGAAAATATTCCATGTTCGTCAGTTTGTGTAGCGTTGTTATCCGTGTGTATCGGTCCAGTCCGGTTATTAGTCGCAGGTTCTTGTTCTGGAACACCTGCAGCGGCTTGATGGCCGTCTTGGAAACGTTGCACCAGACCGCCGAGGCATACGTCAGAATGGGTCGAAGTGGCTAGATAGTTACGCCATAAGCCTATTATTAATTTTTTCTACACAAAGTATAATTATGAAAAGAGTTGAAGTTTCCAAAAGCGTACTTTTAGAATTCATTGCAAAAACTGTAGGGTTACGGTTTTGATAAAATTTCATCTTGTAAAGCCGTGTCTCACTGTAAAATTTCATCCAAATTTTTATAAAATTTTATAAAACCATTTTGACAGTGTGACAGCTCCACAGTTTTATAAAAATTCCTACGTAAAATTATTTTTATCGTGCTTCTATTTTAATGACGTCACTAAAACGTTTTTATAAAAACTTTAGTTTTATAAAAATTTTAGCGCAAGTTCTAAAGTTTTTATAAAAGCAGACATCCCATTGGCTGTTGGTCCCCACCCAACTTGATAAACGTGTTCGGCCGGTGTAGTAATGGAAGCAAACAGCTGATGAGATTTTGTTTAGTTGTTCAGTTGCAATTTTGATTGATTTTGTTCGTGATTTATTTTGTTCGTTTGTTATTTAATTATAATGGCTGGTGTGTGGTCCGCAGAACAAACATCTGCATTAATAGACTTATACCAGGTGGAACCGATTTTGTATACCACGTCGGATCCGAATTATCATAATAAATTTAAAAGACAAAGTGCGCTGGAAGGAATTGTGGAAGGTTTGAAAGAAGTAAGGCCTAATAGTAGTGGTAAGAGCGTTTTTCAAATGATAATTTTGTATTCATTTATATAATTATGATTGCAGTTAACGAAATTAAAGCTAAAATTAACGGCTTACGAGCACGTTTTAGTAGCGAAATGGCAAGGTCCCGCAACAAACCTAGTGGCTCGGGATCGGAAGTGTGCAAAAGTAGCTTTGCACATTTCGAGAAACTTTTGTTTCTGCAAGATCATCTTGCCGCTAGGAAAGGATTTTGTAACACCGCGAGCACAAATGCTCCGAGAACAAATCTTTCATCAACATTAGGAGAGGATGAAATTATTTCTGTAAGTGTACAAAATACATATAAAGTTAGAATAAGATTTTTATATTTATAAATTTTTACAGATTGCTATTTTCTACAGCTTTTTGTTGCCAAGGTACTTGACCGTTGGTGTTAAAATAATTTTGAAATTCTTGGCGTATTCTTGATGGCCATTGTGCAGTCTTGTTTCCCCCTTGTACACACAGAGAATTCATGGTGCACTCAACATCTTCATCTTCTGCAGAAACCGCAGTGCTTTTCTTCTCGGTTAAAAAATTGTGCAAAATACAACAAGTTCTTGTTATCAGTTCTACTTTTTCTACTGATAAATTCATGGGCTGTAGAAAAATTCTAAAACGATTACTTAATTGACCAAAACCATTTTCTGACGTTCTACGAGCACGGCTTGTTCTGTAATTAAATAATCTTTGTTCAATTGTTAAACCCCTAAACCTATATGGTTTCATTATGCGCTCCTTTAAGGGAAAGGCGTCATCTGCGACAATTACAAAAGGCATAGGCATTTGACGTCCTGGCAAAGGTTTATTGGGAGGAAAATTCAGCGTATTGTTATAAATTGCTGCAGACATTTCACTTCGAGAAAATACTCCTCCATCACTTATTCTCCCATTGGTGCCTATATCTACACATATAAATTTACAATTTGCATCGAGCAGTGCAAGAAGAACAATACTGTCAGTGCCCTTGTAATTTCTATAAAAAGATCCATCCAATCTTGGGGGTCTAAAAACTATGTGTTTGCCATCCAACGAACCGAGGCAGTTAGGAAAATTCCATAAATTATAAAAGTCTTTTGCAATACTTTCCCATTCTTCTTGTGTTGTTGGAACCTGTAATTAAAATAAATACAATTTATAACATTTTATATTTGATTTTTACAGAATGCAACTGATAATATGGAAGAAGCTGACAGTGAGGTCCTCTTAAGCCCCATGTTGGTGGATATTCCTACTCCGTTAGCTTCGCCAGCAACTAGCGAAGGAATACGAAGCGAAGGAATACAAAGAAAGAGGAAAAGAAAAACAACCGAAGTAGAAGATAGCTTCCTTCTGCAAGCAAGCTCTACGCTACAGATGCTTGCTAGGACAAATGAGCCGCCCCAACAAGATGTGTGGGATGGTTTGGGGAAATTTGTTGCCTACTCATTAAGAGGAATGAAAAGAAATCAAACGAAATGCAAACATGCAATTTTAAAAGTAATCATGCAATTTGAAGAAGAAGAAGATACTTAACTTGTTAAATATAAATATTTAAAACTTTTAATGAACAAGTTAATTTAACCATAATAAATAAATTGATTATGGTTAAATTAACCATAACTTTGTTCATTAAAAGTTTTAAATATTTATTACTATAATATTATAAATGTCGAGTTTTTAAATATTGTCATGTTGGCGACTTAAAACTAAGATAAATAACCTCAATAAAGAAAATAGCATCCTCAGATGAAAGCCAGCGGCTACGGTAGATAAAGTTGTAACCTCGGATGGAAATTTTGTGTAACGGGTTGATAATATTTGGCATGTAGCAGTTATAATAGGTTCATGGAATGCCATTAGAGCCATTTTAAATACAAAATTTCATTTCATAAGCTGTCGAGAGCAGTTAGCATTCTAAAATTAAATTTCATCCTACGGGTATCACAGATCAAAGTTGGAATTGTTTTGCATATCCAATAGCAGCGTCCACATTTCTTGGCACTTTTGCAAATGAATCCAAAATCCAAAAGATTCAAATAAGGCTAAAATGAGCAAAAGAAAATTTCATCCTTCGGAAAACCTAAAAAAGAGAGATTTAGGTCACATAAAAAATTGTATTTGGATCATGAGGCATACCAAAAGATGCGTATTAATTTGTAGAACGATTTGCTATCCAAGTGAGGATGGTAGATGCAAAATTGAATCTTCTACATTGAAAAATGTGAAATTGTAACCTGCAAATATGTCAGATTTTTAGATTTAGTAATAAAATTGTTAATAGGATAAGGATTTGAGTGAGATTAGTATTGAGGGATGAGGAATTAAAAACTAAGTGTTATGCAAGTGGTTAGGATAAACAAAGTGTGTGAAAATTAACATGAAGTGTAAAGAAAGAATTCGTACTTTGACGGACGATTGTAGAACGACCGGTGTAATTAGAATTTTTCTACTAATTTTGTGCTGGACGGCTTTGAAGACTTTAATTTTGTGAAAGTTTCATGGACTTCCGTTTGATAAGATTACCCAGCCAATAGGAATCGCCCATTTGTGGAAAAACCCAAAATAAAAAGGTGGAAATTCCAATTTTATGTGCTTCGCGATGCGAAAAATACGTTTAGTCGACCCATTTCACTAGTCCAGTGAACATGTAAAAATTTCGTTCCTGAAAAATTAATAAAATGAACGATAACCTATAAAATAATTTTGTCGACATGCAATGTACAACTATTAGTGACGCATGGATATTTAATGTAATAAAAGTGAATTTCAAGAAAGTGCATTGGAGAAAAAGGAAATAAAATAAAATTTTCATATTTACCTCGTAAATGATACACAAAACTACAACGTCCCGAAGTTTTGGTGCCACTGGATATCGAAGAGGATCAATGACCTGGTTTAACAGCTGTGAAACACGGGTTAGTTGTCCTTTGATTTAAACTCGTACCATAAACGTTTTTGCATCACTTAAATTTAGTTAGTTTTAATTAAATTTAATTTTGAATGATCACTTGTCTTCTTAGTTTAATCACAAACACTTCACACCTCTACACATTAGGTTAATAAAGAAAGTTGTACCAAGAAAGAGGCTATGTTGGAGACATCTATAGTCATTTGTAAAATTTATTCAATTTAATACAAGGTTTAATACTAAAGGTCAAGATTTGTGGCGGTTTATTTAAAGATTTCAAAACAATTTATTCACATTAACAGGAGCAAAGTTTTATTTCAAGATTGCAGCTAGAGCAGTAAAAGTAAGTACATCCCAGGTAACATTTTATCTACCATTAGCAATTTTATATTCAATTACAAGTTTATTTATCTTACAAATTAAATTATTTGTATTCAGCGAAGCATTTCATTACAATATATTCTAAAACATAAGCGAATATTTCTTATACCTAATTTATATTTACCTTTAAGTATTCAGTTTGCATTGAATCGACAATTGCAGTTAAAACTTCTGGTATTATAGAACTCAGAGTGTTGTGTGCTATCCTTGTAGAATAACTCAAACTCTTCAGTGTTTCACCCGTTGCTAAAAATCTCAATGTTACAGCCAACCTAAAATAAATATTGTAAATATATCTCTATAACGTTAAGTATAATAATTACCTTTTTTCTGTAGAAATGCACTGCCTTAATTGTGTGTCTTTGCGGTCAATTTTATTTCGTATTAGGTTTAAAATTGTCGTAAAGGATTCTTCGTCCATACGTAAAAATTTTTATAGTTTTCTGGATCTTCAGTTTTCAATTCAGTTTCCACCATTGAAAGAACACCTCGACCACAATCGATATCTCTTTTTAAGCTCTTTTAACTTGTTAAGCAGGCCAATAATAAGCGATTTCTTATTGATCTTTCCATTGTATGTCAAATAATGCAAACGATAAACACAACTCTAACCTCACTTTTCACATCTGATCTTGTTTTTATAAAAACTTTGGACCAAATATTTTTACAGTGAGACACGGTCTAACGAAATATTTTTATGACGTCACGGGCATCGTTTTTATAAAAATTTTTATAAAAAGATTTTATACAAATTTTTACAGTGAGACACGGGCTTAATGAATTGCCCGTTACGTGAGCAAAAAATACTATTTAAATATATTTGACGTTTTATCATTTAATTTAAGAAAGGGTGCTAGATTAATAATTTATATTATAACTTATTGCGGCGCTGCCAAATTGAAACATCGTAAATAATCCACGAGTCAAATGAGTTATTGTAAATTCTTAAATAAATCGATATGTTTAAATAAAACAATCGATTCTTAATCCTCACACATTCGTTTTAATATTATAATTTGCAATACCATTATCAAATTTTAAACCATTGATAATAATTTTTTATGCATTAGTCACTCAACAACTAGACTGGATCGCTCCAACTACCTTAATTTAAAATTAAATAAATTTTATTTTTCACGAGAAAATCGTAAGGGTGTGTAACCCTTGAAAACTTTTTTCACACCTTTAACGGTGGATTTACGAAAAAAAACCTATGATATATAAAAATCCTATTCGGTTAGAGGCATACGCAGCCGTTTTCAAATTAAATATTGGTGGGTTAGTAAAGAGAAAAATATTTTTAATTCCTAAAAGTTTTACCAAACGGCTTTTCCTTTTTCATTGGAATTTATGAAAATTTTTGTAGCAAATTAAGGAAATAAACAATTGCCAATTAGTTGACTGAAGTCCACGAGATGTCACTACGTTGTCGAGAAAATTTGTTTGGGGTTTGGAGATTAAAAATATTGCATTATTCGAAAGTTAATCACATGTCACATCAATGTCGTAAAAGTGTTTTCCAATACTACATTACGTTCTGTTACCATGAAGAAATTCTTTTAAAGTGAAACCACCAAATACAAACCAAAAATACAGTGTCAAAAAAAAGTAATACGTCAAGAAAAACCGCGCGGCCAAAGGTCGGCGCCTCGCGGAGCTAACAAGTGAAATCGGCCGAAAGGCCGATTTTACCTTGCTAGTTCTAAATACATAAAGTTGAGTCCGTGACTCACTCACTCACTCATTCATAATTTACAGGGCATATGTAGGGTGGTCGTGGAGAGCTGAAATTTGGTGGGTAGGTGAGAATCCATGGGGATTGAACGGGAAAATTGTCAGATTTTAGGTGGTGGGCACCTAAATGTGGAATTCCAACTACAAGGTCGAAATTTTGTGGGCGGGTTGGGGCGAGGGCCGAGAGCGCGATGCCGATTTTACTTTTTTTAAATTTCTTCTCGGGCGCCCCCCAAAACACTTGAGCTTTGTGTTTTTTTTTTCGCTACTTCTTCCACAGTTTTTCGAAGATTTCGATTAAATTTGGGGAGAGGGTGTGGGACGGAAAAATGGAGTTTTTGTCGGAATTAACTTTTTGAATTTTTGGCCCGTTTTTATTTCAGAGCGCATGCAAAGTTTTTCCTTTGAAACGCAATGGTGGCTTCGTTTGAAGACCGATCTTTGCGTTTTTGGGCTCGATCGGTTTGCCTCGATTTTAGATTTGTATTTTTGCAAAAAAATGGTACGTCGCCCATCGGAAAATTCCTTTTTTTGTGCCCTCAAGTTTAATTACTTGCGCGCCGCACTGTTTTGTACGTGGTTGCGCCGTTTCGAGCCCGAATCAAATCGCGTTTGCGCGTACGCCGAGAGCACGATCCCGTGCATAATTTTGTGCTCTACAATTTTTTCGATTTAACCCACCAATTTTGAACAATTGCGATATACATTGTCGAAAACGTCAAACGTCAGATTATATTTTATCGAATTAATTTGACAGTCGATATTAAAATTTCGTTTTGTATGATAGAGAGAGACAGAACGCGTTTTTTTAACGTTAAGGTTTATCGATTATTTTCGATTGTTTTTTTTTTAAATTAAACTTACACTCTTATAAAATTCTATTTGAATTAGAAATTTCAAATTTTTGAGTACGTTTAAGATAAAATAAATTATTTAAATTTCAAAAAGATGGGAGTGTGACGTCGCGTCGTACGCAACGTTTTTGCCGTATCTAAATGTTTACTTCTGTGATGTTTACCAAGCTAACCATAGAGAAAAAAGAGTAAGTGAAGCTAACTTACAAGCGTTTACAAGTATGTAAAAGTTCGACATCTAATAAGAAAATTATAAGAAATTTGAAAGAAATGGATCGTGGATTTGTTAAAGGTGATTCCTATAATTTACCTCCTATCAATTACAGCATGATACATAATTTTTATGTAGAAATTGTTATGGTCAGAAATTCGCAACAAAAATTTAAGAGGTACGTAAATTATTTTTTTATACTTATTTCTATTTTATTAAGGTGGTAAATACCAATGTTATTTAGCCATAAGAACAAACCACAATTAAAAACAATTAAAAAAAATATATTATAATTACAAGTAAAAAACATTTATAGTTAATGAATAAATAAATAAACAAAACATGCCTGCGGAACGGTTCAGTTCTTTTATTTATTGTAGTGAAAATAGTAAAGTAATCATGCTGTATTTACAGTATGTTATTACAAATTATCTATTTGAGAATTTGCAGTTTAAAAATCTGTTATTAACCTCATTAGTAACGAAATTAATCGTGGTTCTTCTAATCCCTATCCTGCTTATGCTATTTGCAGTTTGGAAAATGTTTCATAGATGGCACGCGCATAGTACAGTATATTATCTTATTTTATGTCGAAAAGATTTACAATTGAAGTTGTCAATATAAGCATTTTTTGTGCTCAAAACTATTTTCTGAATAGGTAAGCGGAAAAAAAGTACGAACTAATACAGGCGTCGATAAATTTTGCTGCTCGCATTATCTAGTGATCAATCGATATCGGAGTCATCTACCAGTAGTGTTTGAAAATAATTGATACTTTTTGCCACCTTAAAATAAACTTGAACTGCTGTTAGCTAATTATTGTAATTTCAATTATTTATATTTAACGACTTTATTTTGTTTTGAAAATTGAAATGTTAAATAAGTTTGAACATAACCTAAAAAGATAAGGTAAATTTATTCGAAGAATCAGACATAAACATGTATGATTTTAAAAATTCGAAATTCGTAAACATTTTTTTCATCAGTATATGTATATAATTTTGTGCCCTACAGTTTATTCGATTTTTGCACATTTACGATATACATTTTTTTTTCGTAAACTTAAACCGTCGGAATTAATTTTATCGAATTACAATCTTCCTTCTTTAAAATGAAACTTATACTTTTTTACAAGAACGGCCTAATTGTTGCAGAAAATATTTTAAAATACACCTACATTCAATTAAATTGATCGATGGGCACAAAAATGTTTTTTTTAATTTGTTTTGGAAGAATTTTTGCAAAGTTAATCACGCGTTATATATCAACATACATAGTATGAATCGTTTCAAATACATGAACGGTTGTTACCAACGCAAACAAGTATTAATTTCAAAACCAAGTCAAATTCGAAAAACAAATTTTTGGCGTACTTTTGTTTGCATAAAATTTTTCTTAGTCGCCTAGGAAAAAAATAGCAGTACATTGTTTACGGTGTAACCACGATACGAATTCATATACAAACGCGTTCTACCTATTGTTTGTAGAAATTACAAATATTGGTGTTATTTTTTTGAGTTTTTCACGTGTGATTATAATTTGTCAACATCTATAAGTATGATTTTAAAAATGATTAATTCGTCAACTTCTGTAGGTGTCGTTTTAAAAATGCGAACTTCATAAACATTATAAAGTGCATACATAATTTCGAGCTCTATAATTTTTTATATTAGACGCTTAAATTTTGCAAAATTACAATATACATTTTTCGTAAACGTAAACCGTCAGAATTAATTTTATCGAATTACAATGTCTAATTCATTCGAATTATGCCTTTTCAAAAAATATTGTTGTCTCATTTTTGTGGTGTAAAATTTTTCTTAGTCGCCTAGGAAAAAAAACAATAGCGATAAATTATTTGAGGTGTAACCACGGTACGAGTTCATAAACTAACGCGTTCTAAATAGAAATTGTTCGTATTATTATTATTTTTATTAAAAATAGTAGCGGTGTTACTTTTTTTGAGTTTTTTTACGTGTCGTTAATTTGCGAATATCTGTAAGTATGTTTTTAAAAAACATCTAACGTCATAATTTATTATTTATCGAATTACAATGTCAGTCGATTAGAAAATTAAAATTTGCGTTTTACTCGAGCGAGAGCGCCATCATTAGTCTTTGTCATATTCATTGAGCGAAATTTTTTTTGTTTTTAATAAAAAAACATTGGTGTTATTTTTTAAAAGTTTTTTACCTGTTATGTATTTGTCAACATCTGCAAATATCATTTTAAAAATGCGAACGTGATAAACATTTTTTTCATTGCAAGAAATATGCCACGAAAAGGTAAAAAGAGTGTGAAACGTTTGGACAATTTCTCCGCAACGAAGAAACCTCGACTTGATTTGGATACTATGCCTCGACTTGATTTGGATACTATGCCTCGACTTGATTTGGATGTTATGGAGAATTTGGTTTTGCCGGAGGAGAATATCTGGTCAGTTTTTGCTCCCAATGCATCAGATAAATATTTGACAAATGTCCACATGGATATGTTTGGTGCAATATTGCTGAATTATAGATTCAATGTGCAATCTTCAAACCTGTTGTATGGAGTGGAAAATATTCAGGTATATTTTATTTTTAATAAAAAAAATCGTGTTACTTATTTTTAATGTTTTAGCCTGTGGAAAGGGCAACGAGAGACATCCAGATATTATTTAGTTTTAATAATTCGAAGATTGAACATTGGATCTGTACCTATTACGACGGACAAATTCCCGTGACCGTGGAGAACCTCTTAGGTGGTGATAGAGGACACTTTTCTAAGACATATTTTTAAATAAAATTTTTGTCCAAGTCCAAACCCTTGGGGGGTACCTCACTTTAAAGCAATTTTTTCAATTTATGATTTCAAGCGGCCATTGCACCGATATTTTTGATTTTTTTGGGTTTAATGGATTAGAGCTTTTCTATAGAGCATTTGAATATCTACAAATTATGTTATAACCCCTTATCGCCTAGAATCAACAGATTTCGAGTTATGAATTAAATTAAGGGAAAAAATGTCAAAAAATTCCGAGTTTTATTATTTTTACTTTTCTTGCCAGCCCCGTATCTTTTAAACGAAACGTCTTAGAAAAAAACTAACGGCCCAAACCGGATAGGAAATTTAACGGGCTACAACGTTGGTCTAATAATTTTTTTGGTAAACCAACCGTTTTCACATAAATTACGAAAATAATGAACAAAGTGTAGGTAAAAAAGACTAAATAAATTCACAAAATTCTAAAAATCTCAATTTGAACTTAATGAAAGAAGCTCCATTATAAATAATACCGTGCAACACATTTTGAAAAGAGCACGTATGTGTGCTGAAAATGAGGGAAGCCAATGAGGGAACAATGAAAATTGTGGTATGGTCAATCGCGTTTGTATTCTTGTTACACTTGTTAGTAGCGCAAGAATTCAACTACAAACCAAGATGCTGACCTTTTGAGTAACTTCGTCTGCGCTATTTTCACACACAGTTGAGTCAATTTTCATCGTAATAACATTCGAATACAGTTATACATACACGTTTTAACATCGATGGATATTGTGTATCAACTGTGGTGAACCTGGCATAAAGTACTGTAGGAAATCTCCAACATTTATTGGAATTAAAAATTCAAACACAATAATACCGATTTTCTTTGTTGCGAGAAGTGCAAATCACTAACAAAGCAAGCAAAACGATTAATTTTTGTTTAATACATTTTGTTAAAAATATGTGGACCAATGAAATCAAATCAAAGTGCATCAGTGGAACTAAATATTCCACTAAAGGAAATCCCCCTACCAGTGGTGCTTAACAAACAAAGTTTACTGCTGTCAAGGAGTTATAAGGCAGTGACTTTCTAAATTTTTCGCGAAAATGGGAATTTCCCATTTTCTGGTGGGTCTGTCGGCCAACAAGATTATGGCGACAGTTTTTTTTGGGATGCACGTGGGGTCATTCACATCAATTATATTGAAGAGTAAAACGATTATTGGCAAATATTATTTAGAGATGTTGGACAGTTTCCATATCGATTTGAAGTAAAAACAACCGCATTTGGCGAAGAAAAACTAGTTCTTTCATCAGAATAATGCACGGTTGCGCATGTGTGTGTCATCACCATGGCAAAATTTCATGAATTGGGCTACGAATTGCTTCCTTATCCAGCATATTCTTCAGATTTAGCCTCCTGCAACTTTTTCCTGTTTCCAAACTTGAATAAATGGCTCGGCGGTAAGAGATTTGGGTCAAATGAAGAAGTCATCACTGAAACAAACACCTATTTTGAGAGTTGTGAGAAATCGTAGTATTTGGAAGGGTGTAACGTTTTATTTTTATTAAGGAAATATATTTTTGAACGAAACCTTGTAATTGCGCTGATTAATTATATTTCGGCGCATTGACATTAATTTTGAGTATAGCGCAGCAATATTTTGTTGCTAAAGCGATATGCCTTCGATATGGTTTAGAGAGAGAATTTTGATTATTATATTAGTTCGAAACACAGCAAAAATTTCAGAAACGAACTAAATTTTTATTTAATAGAAGCCGACCATCTGGCAATTATACTTTTTTGTTAAATTCGTCTCTCTAAATCCAAATAACATTTTAGGCTTCAATTTGACTTCAATCGTGCTTCAATCGAGATTCAATTTAGCTTTACTTTGACTTCAATAGTGATTCAATCGGGATTCAATTTGATTTCACTTTGGCTTCAATCGTGATTCAATTTGGTTTCACTTTGGGTAAAATTGGAATTCAATTTGGCTTCAATCCGATTTTGATTTTTTTTGGTCAAATGGAAATTAGCGTCCTCTTTCATCCAGTTTTACGAAATCTGTTTCTTTTTGAGTTAAAAACCATTTATTGAGAAATTTCCTTTTGGATTATGCTTGGATCATAATAATTGAATGTTACCAAAACCTTCATGAAATTTTGGATGTATTTGGAAGTCATATTAGGTTGTAGAATATCAACAACACTTACGATAAGGTCAGACAATTATTTGCTTATTTTATTTGCGACGCCGAAATCTTGCGCCGATTACACACCGAAGCGTCGTATACTGATCAACATTGAATTATCAATCACCTACAGATCCATCAGTCAGACTTGTTCAAATTTAAGAAGAAACGAAACTTTGAGACAATTTTTTTTTTGAGTTTATATACAATATTTTGTAAACAGGTATATAGCTATATACGCGTGGGTAAATAATTAATATTGTAATTATTTACATGGTTAAACTTGTACCACCGTTGTACCTTCGATTTTCATAACAAGACAAACAAATTTGACTGTAAAAATTAGTTTAGTAAACTTTTGTTGTTTTTACGTTTATTAAAACCTTGTCAATTTGATAATTTACGTTTACTAAAAAAACTTTTGGCGCCCTACATTATTCCTTTTTTTTGAGAGTAATCCACGACTCGCTCTACGACACCATCTGAGCTGCCGTTCGCTATTTGGTAAAAGTCTTGGAGGTTTAAAAAACCCTTCAGGACGGTGCAAGGGATAACAAAATTATAAAACCGTTGGACTAAGTGTATTGAGCTAAATGGCGACTATGTTGATAAATGAAACGTTTTTTGGCGGAAAAAATATTTTTTATTCAAAAAGTCACCGACTTATTAAACCGCCTTCGTAATTATAACAAAACATACAAGTTAGAAAATTAAAAACCAATTAAAAACAAGTTTTTTAAGTTATACCTTTATAAAAGTGGACTCAAAAGAGAAAATAATATTTAAAATTAAAAAAAATAATTATTTACTACTTTTTAATTTTTATTATTGTAGAATCCGAATCGACCAAGATTTAGAGATTTAGAGAAGCTCTAAGGAAGGTACATAAATTGATATGGTAATCATTAACCATAAAGTTATTGATTACTGCATCAGACAGTACAAATAAACAACATACCCATGATTAGCGGTTTTCACTATTTGTTCCAAATAAATAATATTTTTCCACTACTAGCCATAAACACTATCATTTCAACGTAAGTGATCGAACTGTGAACCACGCCTTCTATCACCTGAGGTGAATAATATTTTATTATTCACTAGTAGTTAATAATGAACATAAATGCGTAGTCCGGAAACTTCGGGCCATTTTGAAAGAAAATTTATGTGTAAAACGAATTAGCATAACCAAGAAATTCTATCAATAGTGTTTAAATAATTAAAATCGGTCTATAAATAAGATTAATTTGATATTTAAAATGTTGATTAAATTGGAATTTTGTGACGTTTAGCAATTAGGCGAAATGAGAATTATGAAACAGATTATGAATTATATGACAGCTGAAACTAGAAACTTTATAAATCGATTATTAATAATTATTACAATCAATTATCGTTACAAATAGTACATTTTTCGACAAAATAGTTTTCGTCAACATCTATTTACTTGCATTCCACGTTCACTAGTTTTTATTCGATATAGAATTTTTTGTTTGGTAAGTGTTTTGTTACATTAATATTATTAAAAATCTGTATATTTTCAATTGTAGGATAACTGGATTGTGAAGATATTAAAGAAATTAGTGGTCGAAACAGAATCATGAAAAATTTATGCGCTTCGATGTGCAAATTTATTCTATCGTTACAAGTAGTCGAAACTTGATAACCTTTACTCCATTAGAAAATTTACAATCTCCGTGCTATTGTAACTACATTTAAAACACCCGCTCAAAATTTCTTACTAGTTGGAAGTTGTTTGAAAAAAGTTTTATGACGATAACTAACAACATTGATTAGTATTACATAAATGATTATAATAAACACAAGATATTAAGAAAATTTATTTATAAAAATTGTAATTGATGTTACAATTATGGCATTCCATTGATATATTATTCCTCCAACATTTAAGGAACTAGAAGAGGTAGGTACATTAATAACAGAATTATTGATAATTGCCTCTTAGAATTTGTACAGGAACTGGTGGTGTCGAGGAATCTTCAATTGTAGAACCGGATTGTACAGGAATTAGTGGTGTCGAGGAATCTTCAATTGTAGAACCAGATTGTACAGGAATTGGTGGCGTAACGACATGTTGATTAATTGATGTTGATTGGCTTTGGACCATACGAGCTATGCTCGTTTTAACCGAGTGAGTCAGCTATATAGCCCTCGGCTACCGTAGATGACTTCCAACCCCATGTTGTTTCAACTGCAGGATATTTCCACCGCTAGCAGCTAATATTGTGGCTGAAGTTCTTCGGAAGCTATGACCCGTGTAAGACGCAGGGTTTTGCAAATTTAAATACATTGCAATTTTGTTTGGTACTTGCCCTATTGTATTATGACCAATATTTTGCTTTGTAGCTTTTCCATTGCGTATACTAATAAATAATTTTTGCATGTCGGAAGTTGGTCTAATTTTTAAATATGTTTTACAATTTTCATCCAAAGGGGTTCCATAACAACAAATTTTCTAGATGAACCATTTTACTATTACGAATGTTTATAATAATCATATCATCTTTTATGATAACATCAGAAAGAAGCAAATTGCAAAGTTCATCGCATCTGCTAACCTTTAAACAAATAATTTGCTTATTAACAATATGACTAATTCATGTGCATTAAAGAAATTGATTTTCTGAAAACCAAAGTGAATTCTTTCATTGGCATTTTGAAAAGCAACTAATTTGATAAAACTTCATGAAATTTCTAAAGTTATAACCTTTATATAAAGAGTTGATTTTTCAACATAGCTAATGTCTGCCACATAAATAGCTTTATCATTCATAATTTGGAAATAGGTGTAACAACATTTCAGATATTATAACACACTTGCACAATTTATTAAATTTTAAGTAACCTTTATATAAAGATGTCTTAAACATTTTCCAGCAGAGCTGTGCCACTGATTCAAACAAAACTTCATTTGGGGGTGTTACAACTTTCACATAAATAATTAAAAATTTACTTTATAAATACAATAATATTATAAAGTAAAAATCCTTTAGTGGAAAATTAATTAAACTATACGTTTAACGCTAAGTGCTACAACTTATTAAACTAGGATAAACTATCATTTGTTTTTATAATTTGAAATAAATAATTAAAACGATTTATTTATTCATTAACAATTATTAATATAATAGATAAACAATCCTAGTAGTGGAAAAATTGTATTAAACCACGGTATAACGTTTATATCGCCTTAAATCCCGGGTGCTACCACCTTGGGATTTAATTGCGCTAGGGTTATACACTATACTTATAATATATATTTAATTTTGAATAATATAATATAATAATATTTATGGTAATAAAAAGGTTATCAAACAATACGCAACTCTAATAACAACTGTGAGGATGGTCACTCATCCTCCATAAAATGAATAAACTTTTTCATTTTCTCATTGCTTCGTTAATAATGACCACTTCATTTTTGCGATCGGTGCTAACAGAAGCGAAAATAATGAATACATAAATCTAAAGAACAATAAACAAACAATCAACTGATCAATTGAAAACAAACAATTGATATCAAATTCGATCGAAATTCTTGTGAGGCATTTCAGCTCTAACCTAAATTGCAAGATATTTCGCGAACGATGCTAATACAAACGAAAAAAATGAATACACAAACCAACACAAACGTTTTAAATCAAATTCAATCAAAATTTGAAATAGGTTAAGGGCTGGGAAAATTGTAAGATTTCAAAATAATAAACGCTCTTGATGAAAATTTCTTAAAAAACTTTGTAAAAGATGTCTTAAACGACTTTTATGGACTCGTAGACCATGGAAAATGCTAATTCAAAACTTTTTTTACTCGATTACAATACTTTCCTTTACTACGTAAATGGGAAAGTAAAAAATTTAAAACCAATAAAATAAATACTAATCGACAGAAATATTATTTTGTTCCATTTATACGTATTTACGTAGGACTACAATTATTATACGTTTAGATAAAAATCATTTGATAACAATAAAATATATTTTAGATTTATCAAGTATCCTGTTTGTTTCAAATATATTTTTTTGAGGTTTTCAAAAGTTTGCTATAGGTCGAGTGAATATGATAAAACCGCGACCCTATGCGGACACCTTGAACATCACTCGTGGTCCTTTCACTTTCGACATAATATTTACGTTAATGTTGTGTTGCAATAATTGACCCTGTATGAATGATAAAACACTATTATTATGTCACTATTTACATTCAACGTTCATCGTAACGTAGCTGACAGCTGATCGGTGTCGATAATATAGATAACAAATAAGCCCACCGCTGATTTAAATTATCACCACTTTTTGCGCTGGGTGGAAATTCACTCGGACTCTATTGTTAATATTAGTATATTTTTTATAACTATTGTAATTTACTGTAAACTGAACAATAACTTGCTTTGATATTTTTAAAATAAAACAGACTCTGAAAGTGAGTTACGATACTTTGGGTCTAAATGGTACTTCTGTAGTGAGTTTCTGCATTCCTAACTCACAATGAAGATTGAGATTTTGTCATTTGCGTTGGTATTTTTGTTAGAGGTATATTTTGCAATGATGATCTACTGTCAAAAACTTTAGTATTAAAATAATTTAGTTATAAAGCACTTTGAACATCAATGGAACACTTACACAAGTCAAAATGATGCGACATTACATGGCTTTCCCATTTACGTAGGTACTACTAAGTTTATCATAGTAACTAAGTTTACTAGGTTAAAATAACCCAAAATTACAGTAGTGTAGAAATGAATTGCACCGGTACCTGCGTTGCATTAAAGTAGTTGATATTTCAATAACCAAAGGGCGTGGACCTATTCTGCATTTAGGCACTTAAACTGGCACTATTTTATGATACTTACAGCACAAAAGAAAAATTTTATTACTTTGTTCAGTCTATTTTTAGCAGTGGAAGAGCGAACAGCTAGTAAAAATGAAATAAAAGTAAAATTAAGTAAGCGCAAAATCAGTAATTCTTGCGCTAAAAAATGAAAATTTTTCTGTGCGGGCTATAAGTCGAAGGGTTAAGTGTAGCCATTCAACTGTGGTGCGATTTTGAAAAAATATTCGGTAACTGGAGAAATTAAAAATAAAAAACGTGGTGGAACTCGAAGAAAAACAACCCCAAGGGATGATCGGGTTTTAGAGCGATTATGTTTAAAAAATCGGGCAGGAACTTCGACACAGTTGAATGCCGAATGGAAAGAAAGTACCGGAGTGGCCGTTTGTTCTTCAACTGTACGTCAAAAGTTAATTGCAATGGGGTTGAACGCTCGGCGCCTTGTAGTAAACCGCTTTTAACTAAAGCCATGAAGGTTAGAAGGTTCAATTGGGCCAAGGAGCATAAGAACTGGACTGTAGAAGATTGGGGAAAAGTTATTTTCTCCGATGAATCCAAATTTAATCTTCACGGAACAGATGGTATTAATTACATTCTAAGAAGGAAAGGGAACGTTTTAAGGATGATTGCCTTAAAAGAACAGTTAAGTTCCCAACTAGTATTATGATTTGGGGATGCTTTTCTAGTAAAGGGGTGGGTTCCTTGAACTTCATAGAAGGGACTGTCAAGGCACCTGACTACATAAAAATTTTGGAGGAAAGTTTATTGCCAACTGTTAATTTACAATTTCAAGATGTAAGTAAGTGCATTTTCAGGACGATTCCGCACCCTGCCTTCGGGCAAAATTGTAAGTACTTAAACTTTTCATATTTTACTGTTTGCATATTATATAGGCAAGTAATTAAATCGGTTAATTTTCACAGGTACAAAATTTTTGGACTCAAAAGGGATAATCCGCTTACAATGACTTACTTAATCCGCTTACTAAACCCTATAGAAAATTGCTGGTATGTGATGGCGAAAAAAATTTCTCAAGAAAGGCCAAGAAATAAGACAGAATTAATTACAACCATAAATAAAGTATGGAAAGAAGGTTTGAGCATAGAATATTTAAATAATTTAGTAAATTCTATGCCAAACCGCGTTGAAGCTGTTTTAAAAACAGGGGGTCGACAAAATATTAGATTTGTCACAATTAATTATTAATTATTAAAATAATAAATTTTTAATAAAATAAATGTGTTTTGTTCATTTTTAGTGTGCCCAAACAACTTAAAATCGAATTTTTAAAATTAATTAATTACGTATAATTAATGATATTTTAGAATTTAACCGAATTAAAAGTATTTAAAAAATGTTATTTTAAATTATTTTGCGCTAAGAGGGTCATAAAATGATGCAGGTATGCGTACTTAAAAGGGCAGTAACCCACGTCCTTTAGTTTTTATTTTATTCACAATTTTAAAGCAACGCAAGCAGTGGTGCAATTCATTTTCACACTACTGTACTTGGGGAGATCAAATAATTAATTTTAATTTGAAAACATTTGATTAAATTTATTGGTTATTTTGTTCCGCTCATATTCTTTTAAACGGAATTACACTATTTATTTGGGGCACATACGCATACACTTCCGGATATCATATCACAAATTGTCTTAAACGACTCCTGTGAACTCATAGACCATAGGAAAGATACTAACTAAAAACTTTTTTTACTCAATTACAATACTTACATACAACAATACAATAATTACGATACAAACACAAAATAGAGCCTCCAACAAATTGCCTTTGGTAATGATAAGCGGTGTTAATCAATTATCATTAATGCAATTTATTAATTTAAATAAACATTTTCTGGTGAAATATTACTTTTTATAGCTTCACACGAGATGACTAGCGCTCATGATGTAAAAACAACTGCAGGAGTTTTCGATATTAAAGATGTTATAAAGTTAAGCAAATCACTCACTCACGTACTCATTCATAATTTACAGGGCATATGTAGGAAGGTCGTGGAGAGCTGAAATTTGGTGGGTGGTGGATTCTACGGCGATTGAACGGGAAAATTGTCAGATTTTGGCTGGTGGCCACAAGAGGGGTCACAAAAATATGGAATTCAACTAGAAGATCGAAATTTGGTGGGAAGGTTGGGGCAAGAGTCTAGAGCAGAAATCGATTTTGCTTTTTTTAAATTTCTTCTCGGCGCCCTCCACAACACTTCCGCTTTCTATTTCGTTTTTTCGCTACTCCTTCCACAGTTTTTCGATGATTTCGATAAAATTTGGAGAGGCGGTGTAGGACGCCAAAACGGAAAGATTGTCAAAACAAATTTTGCTCCGTTTTTATTTTAGAGCATATGCGAGGTTTTCTTTTCTAAAAAAAGTTTAATTTTCAAAAAGAGGCATACGCAGCCGTTTTCAAAAGTTTTACCAAACGGTTTTTTCTTTTTCATTGAAATTTTGTAGCAAATTAAGAAAATAAACAATGGTCAATTATTTAACTGAATTCCACGAGATGTCACTATGTTGTCGAGAAAATTTGTTTGGGGTTTGAGAGATTAAAAAATATTGCATTATTCAAAAGTTAATCACGTCACATCAATGTCGTAAAAGTGTATTCCAATACTACATTACCTTCTGTTACCATGAAGAAATTCTTTTAAAGTGAAACCAGCACATACAAACCAAAAATACAGCGTTGAAAACACTAATACGTCAAGAAAAACCGCGCGGCCGAAGGCCGCGAGCCAACCGCAGGTCGGCGCCTCGCAAGTAGCAAGTGAGGCCGATTTTACTTTGCTAGTTTGTTTATAGAACAATACTCTTATTAAGCCAGAATGATGCTTGAAATAAAAATTGTAGATAATTATATGATCTAATTTTCATAATAAACTTAAATGACGTATTTTGGACAGGCAACGAGATAATTGCAAAAAACCGATTTTCGTGACCGTTGACCTTTAATATCTTGGAATGCAGACACGAGATTAGTTATGAGACTTTTCTACCAGTCTTTAGAATGCCAAAACAAAGGTTTATACAAATTTACCACTTATTCCCTTCCATTCCAAAGTTTGCCCTTTATTTTGTATTATTTGACTGTACTAAGATTTATTTAAATGAACCAAAAATAATAACTATAATATAATTAATAATAAATATAATTTTAGTTTCATCAACACAGTTACAAAGTTAAAGATGTTATAATAGGCGTAACCAGGTACAACAACAGTTACTATAACATTTTTGAATTAAAAACATTTAAATACAATCGGACCACCGTGGCACACAATGGTACTTTTAATTCCAAGATAGACCTGAACGATAAATTGGAGGTAAATAATTTTGTATGTAATAAAAGTTACCGTTTCTTGTCACACTTTAGTTCCCTCAACTGAGAAAAAAAAGATAATTTGTTGAAATTAAATTTTTGTTATTCTGAAACTTATGTATTTGTTGGTAAATCGTACGATGTACTTCAGAAATTTACCAACCTTGTAATAAGTGTGCTCCAAAAAAGCGTAAAACCAATTTTTAAATTATTGGAGCAACTTAAATACCCAAATAAAATTTATATTTTTAAAATAACTTTTAAATGAAAATTTTCAATGAACGTTATATTTTAGACAAATAATAGTACATTATACATTAAGGGAGAGAAAAGCATTATTATTCACGAGGTGCAAGTTTGTAGCCAGAGGGCGAAGCCCGAGGGCTACAATGCACCAAGGGAATAATGGCGTTCTCTCCAGTAGTGTATATACTATTTTTTACACGCCCGAAACCAAGAAATAATTAAAAACTAATTTATAAATCATGACAGAGAATTGCAATTATTTTATTTAGTAGCCTTTGAATTATAATATAACGAATACCACAGTATAATATCGAATACTATGACAACAAACAAAATTGTGTAAACAAGTTTAGTTTCAAAATGGAAGAACCACAAGAAATTATTGATGCTGCTAGTGTTGCAGTCTCCGAGTTGTTACCACCGAAATTTTTTACTTCTTCTTCTTAAATTAGGACTAGGTCCTGTAATATCAACAGTAACATCGACAAAGATCCGAAGCTACTGCTGGTTCTGTGAGCATATTATTTGTTTTACATCTGAAGTAGTTTGCTAACTTGCTTCAGATGTGCCTGTTACCTAATTATTGTTAATGATGGCATTCATAACATAGGAGACCACGGCTATACGTGATTTCCGAAAACGGTCATGGATAGTCAGAAAGTAAAATTTTCCGTAGACTCCTGTGGTTTTTTCAAGCCGGATGTCACTTAGATTAAGTAGTCATCGACTACTAACTATCTTAGGCCAGTGACCGTCATCTCCACGAAATCGAAACAAATTATATGATATTAGCATATGAATCGTTTAAAGATGTGGTGCAAGAAAAAAAGTAAACAACTATACATTCCGAGAACGCATGTTGGCTTATTTGCAGAAAAGTCGCAAAAGTATAACAAGCCTCAAAACATTATGGGCACAATATTCAATGATAAAACTGTATGGTATTAATGTTATAATAATAGACATAAATAGTATCAAACTTATAGGATTTTTAAAACGAAAATCTGATGGGTATCATGGAAAGAAGTCAGAAAGTTCTGTCACGAGAACAAATTGATTGTTTTTATCAAAAGCAAATGATAATGAATATTTAATGATTAATAAAATATTACATTATTTATATAGATCTTATTATATTAACAATTTCTATACATTGTAGGTAGCATTGATCCTGGGTATTGCAGGCGCATGTCGCTCAGAAGAATTAACAAACCTAACACTTAATGACATTGAAGATGTTGGTACATCCTTAATAATAACTGTGCCCAAAACAAAAACTAAAATATCTCGAGTCTTTGTGGTTACCAATAATGCAGGAGCATAAATATACTCAATTTATACCGTAAATACGCTGGATTACGTCCCAATCACATAAATCATCGTCGCTTTTTCATATTTTACAAAGCAGGAAAATGCACTACACAGCCAGTTGGAAAAAATAAATTTGGAAAAATTCCATTTTTGATAGCTACCTACTTAAACCTACCAAATCCAACCTCTTACACCGGCCATTGTCTGCGCAGATCCTCTGCAACACTGTTAGCAGACGCAGGTGCTGACATTACAACGATAAAGCGTCACGGAGGTTGGAAGTCGACTACAGTTTGTGAAGGCTACATTGAAGATTCGGTAGAAAATAAAAGAAATATTGCAATTCAATTACTACAACCAGCAGGAACGAGCAAAAACACTGGACAATGCCTAACTTCTCACGAAAATAAAACAGAAATAACAAATCAAATACTACAAACTGATGCAAGTACGATCAAAACTTTAAACAGTGATATTGATATTCCTTCCAATATTAAATTTGAAAATTGTAATAATGTATCATTTTCTATTAATATTAATAAATAAGTTGTTATATTTTTCTTCATTATTTTTGTTTTATTAATATGTGTATAATGAAAACTCCCTAGGGGATTTTTGTTCATATTATACTCCCTAGGGTAAAATGACTTATTTCTGTCACAATTTCCATCACCTACAAACTGACTTCTACTCCCGGGCGTGTAAAAATATTTCTGCTTTATTTATTTTGAATTTACAATATTGTTATGGAAATTACATATTATTAACCTCCGAAATTAATATTTGATTAAAATTTTAAATTAAAGGTTAAATAAACAATAAAACGAAATCTTATTTGTAACCTTTAGCAGTGGTTACTGCTGTTATAAGACGTTAAATAGTAATGACTAATGACGAATAATAATTCGTTTTATTGTTTATTTAACCTTTTAATGTTAAAAATTTTAATCTAGCAATATTATTGTGTTCTTTGAATTGTAAAAAAATTTAAAAAAAACCATATACATTTAGGTACTTATGCAAGCTTATAAATTTTCAAGTAATCAATATCGGCACTTTCCGATTCGCTTACAACTCAATTTAAAGAAAATGGTGGATTCAAATGCAGGAGGATTAGCAAGAATAAAAATTGTGGTAATCTTACTACGATTTACTTTAAGAAGGTTTTGAACATTTTTATTTCTTAGCAAGGTATATTTAATATTTTTGTTCCAGGATATCACATATCATACTTGCAATTTTGTTCTTGACGAAACTCACTTACCCCGTTGGTTCCCATGGAAGATATAAAGTGAATGTGTACTTTATGTATTTAGATGTTGAAATTGCGTTGACGTATGTTTTGTTTGAAATATATACACCCACAAAATATCCGAAAGATTGAAAATTTGGTTCGCAAATTTTAGCAAACAAAACTACAATTAGTTGTAGTACGTTTCTTCTAATTATTGATAAAATAATAAGTTAATTACAATTACAATCCAAATAATATCAATAAATTTGCCTGTGTTTTACTTCTTTTTATTTTTAACTAATTTTCAAAACCTTCAACAGCGTGTGTAAGTTAATTAGTGAGAAGAGTTAAAATTGAAACAAGAACCAGCCCAGGTTTAAGCATTAAGACCCCAAGTCCGGGTTGGGAATGTGCCTGTAACCCTTTTCATTGTTGATGCTGGCAATCATCAACTCAGGGACCCGGCTCTACGTGCCCTCCGAAGAACGTCAGACAGTCGTAGATAGAAAGAGAGTCAGAAAAATTTTTTCCTTTCTAGACTCCTCCCGGGTGCCTTTGCATCAGTAGTTGATCGCTCTAACTACTAGGCCAGAACCGTAATAAGATTGGGCGAGGTCAAGTTGAAATTCGTAAACAAGGAACATATAGGCAACACATAAGTCACTCTAGGAAGATTGTTAACTACGAAGGGTAGACCTGGTTCTCAATCTGACTTACGCGAATAGAGAAAGAGTGAATGTGGAAATTCATCAGCAATAGATAGTGAAGATTCAACAATGGAAATACCTGGAAAAAGCGCTCAGCTAGTTATGACCTATTTAGTAAGAGTAAGAAAACTCTAAGAACACCAACGAAAGTTGCAACAGAAAAATCGAAATTGAAGAAATAAAAGATATGATGCGCGAAATGATGAGCAAAATTAAAGAGGTAAGAAAAGTCAAACGTCCTATGAAGAAGAGATAAAACACTAAAGCGCGAAAATAACCAACTTGAAGACCGAATTACAGCGCTCGAGGTTAAGCTTAATCGTATGGAAGGTATAAAAAGAAAACTAACGTAGTAATAAAAGGAGTAGATTTTAACGGAAATGAACTGAAAGCGGAAGTTATAGCGATATTTGTGTCGCGTGGACTGATAGGCCTCACCCGTCCGCTGGAGGGTTAAATATCTTTACCTAATTAAACTTTTGATTGTACTATACTTTCTGTATTATTATACCTTTACACTATACTTTTAGGATTATATAACGGTTCAGTGATAAAATTAAGTTAATATACACTTATATACTTTCTTTACAAAGATGTCTTTAGTACATTGATATTCTTGCAAGCTAATTAATTTTAAAACAAATTTTATTTAACCATATTTGTATTGCATGTATTTCAATCGAAACTGCAGGACATAATAAACCGTGTACCTTGCGAGATAATCAGATTTGAAATTTGTGAATTTAACATGTAAAAGCATAGGAACTCAGTAAAGTTTAGAATTTCCGTAAAATAAAATAGTTATGCCCATGTCAGACACATAAAATTAGTCTACATGTAGGATAACATCTTACAAAAGCCAAAAAAAATTAAATTTTGACCATCTGGTTTGTCCGTAAATAATTTTTGAATATGATGCAATTTGATTTCTGAAGAACCGTATAAGTTTGGCATCGTCGCATAAATTAAAAAAGTTTCATGTCAGTGTCAATTTTGAAATTAATATAATTTCATTATATAAATGTATGGCACTCGAAGAAGATATTTTCAATGGAAAGTTTTTTATATTACTAATTTTAATAAAAAAATT
Organism: Lycocerus yunnanus; assembly: GCA_036346125.1. Classification (NCBI taxonomy): domain Eukaryota; kingdom Metazoa; phylum Arthropoda; class Insecta; order Coleoptera; family Cantharidae; genus Lycocerus; species Lycocerus yunnanus. The sequence goes on from JARFIX010000203.1 coordinate 140,799, forward strand.
AAAATGAATTTTAATAGAAAAATAAAAATTAATTTCAATAGAAAAAAAATTGGAAATCATGGGATTCGATCCAACCATCATGTGTGTATGAGGTCGGACGCTAGATAGTTACGCCATAAGCCTATTATCAATTCTTTTCTACACAAAGTATAATTATGAAAAGAGTTGAGGTTTCCAAAAGCGTACTTTTTAGAATTCATTGCAAAATGTGTAGGGTTACGGTGTTGATAAAAATTTCATCTTGTAATGAATTGCCCGTTACGTGAGCGAAAATACTATTTAAATATATTTGACGTTTGATTATTTAATTTAAGAAAGGGTGCTAGATTAATAATTTATATTATAACTTATTGCGGCGCTGCCAAATTGAAACATCGTAAATGATCCATGAGTCAAATGAGTTATTGTAAATTCTTGAATAAATCGATATGTTTAAATAAAACAATCAATTCTTAATCCTCACACATTCGTTTTTAATATTATAATTTGCAATACCATTATCACAATTTTTAAAGCATTGATAATAATTTTTATGCATTAGTCACTCAAAAACTAGACTGGATCGCTCCAACTACCTTAACTATCAGTGCAGAAAGCATATTTATATAAAGCAGAAAGTAATTTGATATTCTAAGTTAAGAATGCTTTGTTTGAATTTAAGAACGTTGCTATGATTGAGTCGATTTAAAGAACGGTGAGAATGGATTTCTTTGCGTGTAGTTTCGATTATAACCATGGCATTATAACGACCCTCTTATTCGATTTTGAATAAAGGCATCATCCTATGCCTCGACTTACCCTGGATTATGCTTGAGACCTCTCGAGCGTGGTGTAACAGAATAATTTTGGTAAAACACAAAAGAATAAAATATATATTATTATATGTATATTTAAAACAAAAAAGAAAATTATTTCACACTTAAAATTAACAATATTGACTGCATTAAAAAGTAAGCAAAATGATTAGCAATTGAATTTATTAAGAAATTTAAGAAATCACAAAAAGGTCAGAGAGGCTGCCGGAATGTACAAATCCAACACAACAGGAAAATTACAAAACTCAGATAGCAGAAATATAATAGACAAAAAGCAGAAAATGAACACTTGTAAAACATACATATCCGATCTTTTTGATGATAACAGACCAGAACACCCAGAAGAATTCAAGTGCTCAGAAAATTTACCAATAACAAAGAAGAACTCAAAAGAACAAAAAGAAGAAGTAAAGCAATATCACAACTTAAAGATGGCAGATCGGCTGGGCCAGACAACATTCATGCAGAATTCCTGAAGATATTCAACGAAGAAAGTGCATCTTGGTTAACGAAGATACTTAATAAAATATACTCCATTGGAGAGATACCAAGGACGTGGCTGAAATCCACATTTATTCTACTTCCTAAAAACAAAACGCCAAGATCTGCGGAGATTACTGCACCATCAGCCTCATTAGTCACCTCCTAAAACTGTTCCTAAAAATAATCCACAAAAAACATTTAAAATATGCGAAGATGTTGGAATATAAGTTCCAATATAACTAACAGATGGCGCAACCCGTACATGTCGCCAGTTAAGGTTTCGCCATCTATAGATATAAAGGAACCTATTTGTCGAATAGGTGTGAGTAAGGACATGTGTATATTATATTTTGTTATATTTTGTAATATTGATTATTAAATGTTTGTTTATTGTATAGTGTTCTCTGTGTCTACAGCCAACCTTTCCAATAAATATTAAGACACTTGAAAACATCAAGACAATTCGAAACATCAAAACACTCCAAAAAAGCAAACCCAGCAATAGATTGATTGTACATTCGATGAATGGATCATATGCATCGGATCGATCTGGAAATCTACAAGCCGAAATGGAAATAATCAACACGTGTAGATACTTGAGGAATTGAATAATCTTCAAAATGAAAAATAGTCTTTCTTTTTAATAAAAAACTTTGCGAGGAAAGTTATACTTGAAGCCAATTTCCAGCTCTCAAGTTTTACAAAAACGATGTCTACACCACGACATGCTGCAGTTTAATGCATAGCAATACCTTCAAGTGATCACTGCTCGAGTTACGGAGCGGGAAGTTCTTTGTTGGTAATGCCCGTCGTTTTTAGGAATCTGAGCCGGAAGATGAGGCCAAGTAATAACCTAACCGTTGTCAGTCATACCTAAGATTGTAAATATTTAAACCAAAAAGAAGAAGAATAGGCCCAATTGGTTGCCCTAAGCGCGGGTATGTTTTCTTGCCCGCTGTTGAAATTGTAAGTCGGCCCTAAAAGATTCTAAGTTTTTTCAAGGCGTTCTTGACAAAAACGATCCATTAAGAACTGATTTACCTTCTTCCTGAGAAAGTATTGAAGAAAATTATACCCAACGGCTATAAAAAGAATAAAATAAGAAAATTGAGGACTTACAATAATTCCCAAATAAAAACATAAATTCCAATACAATCAGATCACACCATAAATTAGAAGCAATAGACGGAGATCCAACCACATTTGAGAAAGCTATAACTAATGCAATAGAAGTGGAACTTCCACTCCAATATACACAAAGCTTATTTCAACCACAACCGAAATCTTCGTTAGACAGTTGGACAAAATCAAAAACCGTCCAACTGCCTTGAAGTGTCTAGATTAACACGTGGCACCATTTCAAAAGATTCACAGAAATTATTTGACGAATTTCGACGTATATTTGCATATATTTCGATGGCTTAGTTTTGTATAACTTTAAAAACTTGGATAATGCATGTTTAATTTTGTGACTTTACAAGTTTAACGCTGCGGACACGATTAAGCAATTTGGTACACTCTGAAAGGACAAATAACACTCACAGAATGGAACACATCGAGAGCAACATCAAAACACTTTTTAAATAATAAAAATGGATCTTATGAATAAGATGTAACACTGATGTAATGTCAATTTGTTACAAGCCAAAATGGAAATAATCAACACGTGTCAATACTTGTGAAATTGAATAATATTTAAAATAAATAGTATTTTACGCTTCTAGTTTAGTTTTAGAAGTTAATTGCCAGCGAAACTGGTTGTCAACTGCAATTATCTCAATATTAGCACGGTTTACAATTCGATTCTGAGATTGGTATACATTCGTTTGAAATAGAAATTTGCCCAAATTATTTTAATCTCTAAACCGTGGAAACCTCCAACGGAGCGGGGTTCAAACAAACCTATCAGCTTGCTACCTATTCCATTGAAGGTATTCGAAAAATTATTTTGAGAAGATGATGCTAATAATTGAAGAACAGAAAATAATTTTGGGATTCCGCAAACAACATTCAACAATAGAACAGCTTCATAGAATCGCTAACAAAATCAGACGGGAAGTGAAAAACAAAAGTTACTGTACCGCTGTATTTCTCGATATAACCCAGACCTTTGACAATGTTTGTCACACTGGTCTCCTCTTCAAAATTAAAAAATACCAAACACACCTACGACGAAGTTCTCAAGTCGTACTTCCAATAGATATTACTTCGTGAAATTTCATGCAAAAATTTCTTCGCTTTCGTCCGTCGAGTCTGGAGTTCCCAAGGCAGTGTTCTTGGTCCGATTCTCTACCTAATATACACAGCCGACTTACCAACAACCTGAGATACAGTTGTGCCGACTATTGCAGATGATACCGCAATCTTGGCGTATCATCCCGATCCATCAATTGCATCCGCACCTTTACAAATCCACCTTACCAACTTCGAAAATTGGTTAAAAAAACTGGCGTATCAAAGAAAATGATCAAAAGTCGATACATACATATAATGTTTACAAATAGAGGAGCCACTTGTCCCCCTGTAAGGCTCAATGGAGACTTATTACCTCAAAAGGAAAGTCAAATACCTGGGTATGCACTTGGACATAGAATTGACATGGAGTAAGCACATCTGGAACAAAACACTTCAATTAGGTCACATTTTTAGAAAGCATTACTGGCTGCTACATCGTAACTCTCAATTATCACTCGAAAACTAAATTATCATAAAGTGAATATAGACGTACGGTATCCAACTCCGGAAACTCTAAGAACCACTAGGGATGCTTCATAGTTCATAACCAATCGAGTAATCCATTGTGACCTGAATTTCGCACCATCGATGAATGCATTAAATCGCACAGTATTAGGTACTCCTGGATCCAGGAGGCAGAAACGTAGCAACCCAATGGACCTGGTCCCATCGCCTCTGAACTTCCGGAAAACGAAATTTGGTTCGAAAACTCTATATCGTTTTTGCTGTAGAACGCACACAGTAAAAATCGCACCCGTGAAGTATAATAACTTAGACAAAATACAATTACTTTTAAATGTTACTGCAGCTTAAGAACATAGATGTAATTCAAAGTAAATTTTTACCGATGTTAAGTATTACTTTTGATTTTCAAAATACTTTAATCATGTCAGACCAGGCAAATACTAAGATGGCACGGAAAAGAAAGTCGAATTTAAAAAGAAGCCTGAATCTTTCTGCCACTGCAATTCAGCAATCAATTGGAACGAGGATACGTGTAATTTTACGGTTTCTACGGAAACCTTCCAAAATAAGGTATTAAAAATAATCGGCAACGTGCCCTCATATTACCCCAACAAAGTAATTCACGAACAACTGAACATTCCAACAATTCCAGAAGAACTAAGAAACCATAGCGAACGATACCAATGTAGACTACAAATTCATCCAAACCCCGAGGCCGCAAGTTTACTAGACTTGCCACAAGTAAGAAGACTTAAACGAAGAGATCCTTTGGATATCAGTTGTTGCAACGGTATTGTCAGTTTTAAGGGACGCAGCGACGGGCCAAAACTCTCACATGTCAGTTAACATCATACTTATTAATATTTAATTAACAGATTGTAAAAATACTTTATTTTACCGATTAGACCGTCGTGAGACAGGTTAGTTTTACCCTACTGATGACCAGTCGTTGCGATAGTAATTCTGTTCAGTACGAGAGGAACCGCAGGTTCGGATTTATGCCTGAACGCCTCTAAGGCCATATCCTTTCTAGTGAGAGGTGGCAACGATATCTTCACGAGTTCCGGGAGTCAGCTCGAAAAACGTTATATTATTAGGCGGTTGTTGTTCGCGGCGGCCGTCACACGAGCCTTGTTGCCGTACGGGCCGACGAGGAAGGTGGCGGGATCTCTCGCGCTAAATCCTGCCGGTCTCTAGCGGTCGATCGTGGGCTTACCCGGTTGGATGCCGTAAATTTGAATCGTTTGAAATAACCGAGATCTGCTGAGACTCAGCCCTTATTGATTGGGGATTCGTCAATAGAGACGGTCATGGGCGTTAGCGCAATGAACTGCTAATGTAAGACTCCCAGTTCGTATCCGGGCGAATTTACTTTGCAATGCCGTATCCGTGCTTCGGAAGGCATGTAAAGACAGTGGTCCTCTCATAAGGTGCTGCAACATCTTTGAGGTATTAAATGCTAGAATGCCATTTTGAATCGGACAACGTGTCGCAAGATGTTTAAAACCGATTGTATGTATTGTCATGTTATCAACTTAAAACTAAGATAAATAACCTTAATAAAGTAAATTGCATCTTCCGGTTAAAAACCGCAGCTTCGATAGATAAAGTGTAACCTCGGATGGAACTTTTGTTGTAACGGGTTGTTAATATTTGGCATGTAGCATTTATAGAAGGTTCATGGCATACCATTAGAGCCATTTTGAATACAAAATTTCATTTCATAAGCTGGCCAGAGCAGTTAGCATTCTAAAATTAAAATTTATCCTACGGGTACCACAGATCAAAGTTGGAATTGTTTTGCATATCCAATAGCAGCGTCCGCATTTCTTGGCACTATTGTAAGTGAATCCAAAATCCAAAAGATTCAAATAAGGCTAAAATGAGCAAAGAAAATTTCATCCTTCGGAAAATCTAAAAAGAGATTTAGATAACATAAAAATTGTAATTAGATCATAAGGCATACCAAAAGATGAGGATTAATTTGTAGAACGATTTGCTATCCAAGTGAGGATGGTAGATGCAAAATTGAATCTTCTACATTGAAAAATGTGAAATTGTAACCTGAAAATATGTCAGATTTTTAGTTTTAGTAATAGATTTGTTAATAGGATAAGGATTTAAGTGAGATTAGTATTGTAAGATGAGGAATTAAAAACTAAGTGTTACGCAAGTGGTTAGAATAGGCAAAGTGTGTGAAAATAAACATGGGGTGCAAAGAAAGAATTCGTACTTTGACAGTCGATTGTAGAACGACCAGTGTAATTAGAATTTTTCTAACAATTTTGTGCGGGACGGCTTTGAAGACTTTAATTTTCGTGAAAGTTTCAAGAAGATCCGGTAGATAAGTTTACCCAGCCAATTGGAATCGAGTTTTTTTTGGAAAAACCCAGATGTAAAGTAGGAATTCTCAATTTAATATGCTTCGCGATGCGAAAAATACGTTTAGTAGGTCCATTTCACTTGCCGAGTGAACATGTGAAAATTTCGTTCCTGAAAAATTTAAAATATGAACGATAACCTATAAAATAATTTTGTCGACATGCAACATATAACCATTAGTGACGTCATGGATATTTAACGTAACAAAAAGTGATTTTCAAGAAAATACAACGAAGAAAAAGTTAATAAATAAAAAAATTTCGTATTTACCTGTGTAAATGTTACACGAAACCACGACGATCCTGCATTTTGGAACCACTGTCTGCGAAGAGGAATCAATGACCTGGTAACAGCTGGTAACATCGGTTAGTGTTCTTTGATTTAAACTCGTAACATGAACGATTTTGCAACACTTTTAGTTTAATTAGTTTTAAGTAATTTTAATTTTAAATGAACCACTTGTTTTCTTAGTATAATCAAACACGTACACATCACAACACTAGGTTAATGAAAGAAAGAAGTTATGTTGGTGACATCTTTAGTCATTTTGTAAAAATTTTATTCAAGTTAATACAGATTTCAATACAAAAGGCCAAGTTTTGCGGCAGTTTATTTAAAATTTAAAACAATTTATTCACAGTAACAGGAGCTAAGTTTCATTACAAGATTGCAGCTAGAGCCGTTAAAGTAAGTACGTCACAGGTAACGTTTTATCTATCATTAGCAACTTTACATGCAATTACAGGTTCATTTATCGAAAATTATTTGCAAATTAATTAATTATTAGTTACGTCGAGGCACGACATTACAGTATGTATGTAAAAATACATTAATCATGTCGGACCAGGCAAATACTAAGATGACACGGAAAACAAAGTCAAATGAAAAAAGAAGCATGAACTTTTCTGCCACTGCAATTCACCATCAAATAGAACGAGATTACTTCTAAACCACCCAAGGACGTTAGATTTGAACAATCGACGAAATATGATCAAGGACAAAAACAAACAGAATAGTGGTTGGAACAGAATCGGTTGAAAAAATAGAAACGTTACTGAAAACGTTAAGTACTTCAAGTAGTACTTAAGAGATTCTTCCGATTCGAGCAGCAATAAATATTCATCACACTCTGGAAGTTTCATGGTTCGTAAAAATACAATTTGATTCCCCATGTCCCTATATGTATCTTATTATTCTTGATCACATCTTTTACTTAATGTCATTATAGAGATTGTAATATAAGCGTAAGTCATTAAAAATTTTTTTCAATAACATCGATATTTCGTTTTGTAGTTTGTCACAAAGTAACATAATCGAGTACCAATTCGTTAAATAAAAACATTCCAATAAACGTTGATATTTTCAAGCAAATTTCGTTTTTATCAAGTAATATTATTAAATTTTTCACAATAAACAAATCAAGTGTTTTGTTTTATGTGTGCAAGTTCAAACGTTATTATTAATTTTCAACATGCGCGAGAAAGCCAATGCAGAAAATCCTAAGTTTTCTTCGACTTTGAAATCATGTTTGCTTCAAAGGACAAAGGCCACGAAAACTACCATTCTGTAAATAACCCGATTTTCATTTTATCGTACGATAAAAGTTTCAAACAAAAATTGCAGCTGAGAAGTGTTGTGGGAAGTCAAATTGGACATTTTGTCGAAAATAAATTTTGCCCCATTTTATTTTAGAGCGCATGCGAGGTTTTTTCTTTAAAACGCAATGGTGGCTTCGTTTGAAGTCCGATCTTTGCGTTTTTAGGCTCGATTGTTTCACCTCGATTTTACATTTGCATTTTTTCGTTTCGTATTTGCATTTTACAAAAAAATGATACGTCGCGCATCTGAAATTCCTCTTTTGTGCCCTCAAGTTTAATTACTTGCGCGCCGCACTGTTTTGTACGTGGCTCCGACGTTTCGAACCCGAATCGAATCGCGTTTGCACGTACGCCGAGTATGATCCCTGCATAATTTTGTGCTCTACAATTTTTCGATTAAACCCGCCGATTTTGCACAATTGCGATATACATTTGCAAAAACGTCAGATTATATTTTATCGAATTAATTTGACAGTCGATATTAAAATTTCGTTTTGTATGAGTGCGGAGAGACGAAACTAGTTATTCGTTTCCGTCTTAATCATACAAAAAAGTTTCTGGTTTATCGAATATTTTCGATTGTTTTGAGAAATTAAACTTACACTCTTATATAAAATTCTATTTGAATTAGAAAAAATGCATATTTTTAATCACAGAGATTGTGGAACGTAGTCAGAGCATTATGGGGTTACATCTAATTGAAAATAATAAGAATAAATAGGACTGTTTTTTATTTGTTTTAAGGTAGTTGCAGCGATCCAGTCTAGTTTTGAGTGACTAATACATACAAAATCATTCACGATGCGTTAAAATTGTGATAATGGTATTAATAATTATAATATTAAAATGAATGTTTGAGGATTAAGAATCAATTGTTTTATTTAAACATATCGATTTATTCGAGAATTTACAATAAGTCATTTGACTCGCGTATATTTGATTTGGCAACGTCGCAATTTATATTCATGGATAATGCGTTATATCAAATAAATAACCAATTATTGTCAAATAAATGCAAATCGTCTTTCCTGTGTATAATTATGACAGAAGTCGGTGTTACTTTACGATTGCAAGGAAAATTTACCACAAAATGAAAGTTGGATCAACGCAATAACGTAATATTAACAGCAAATAAAAGAGCTCAAGTGAATTTAGACGAAAACGCGAATAAAATTATTCCTAATGGTCGGCGTATTGTTGAATTTTCAAGATTGATAGAAGAGTTATAGTGTAAATCGTGTGATGGTCCTCTTTTATTGCAAAATATTTTCAGTGAAAATATAGTCGGTTTGGCGAGCACTCTCACAATTCGCTGCCATCAAACAGAACAGAATCAATATGGTAAAACTCGATTTGACGTGAATTGCAAAGCTGCCATAGGTGCGTTAAATTTTTTGAGATCTCATATTTTCAGTTTCTCGGTTTTGTATGGATATTTTAATTTGTAGGAATAATTGAAGCTGGAATTGGGATCAGTCAACTAAATACGATGTTATCAGTGATAAATATTCCAATTTTGACTGGTACACTATTGAAGAGACACGAACGCCATATTGGACCTATTATTAAAGATCTTGCAAATGACACCTGTGTAGAAGCCATACGAGAAGAAAACAAATTTCGATACAAAACAGTAATTTTTTTGCTATATATTCCATAGTCATCGTAATGCATTATCAAAATTTATAGATCATCAACAGAATCCGAAGGGCCAATCAAGTTGACATGTAGCTACGACACTGCATGGATGAAACGGGGCAATGGCCGTAACTACGATAGCCTCTCGGGTAATTTTTTGCATAATTATAGTATTTATTCCCTAATGTCAAGAATATATTTAAGGAGGATTTGCTTAATACCAAATTTCGTATAAACTTGTGCTTATTCCAATTTTTTGCGTAGATACCTAATTTTAGTACCTACGTATTTTTTTTCTTTTTCACTTTGGTTTCACTATATTTATTTTATTTACATTTGTAATCAGTTTCTTTTCATATTTGATTGGTTTTTAGGTAATAGGTCACGGATCTCTAATTGGCATGCATTCTGGAAAGGTATTAGCTTTTTCAACACGTAAAAAACATTGTCGCTTATGTGCACAAGGTCACAAACCCGAAGATCACGATTGCCGCCTAAATTGGACAAGAAGTGCCAAGGCTATGGAGCCTGACATTGCAGCAGAAATCGGTGCACAACAAGAATTTCAAGAATCAAAATGTTATCCTTGGGACGCTAATCGGTGATGATGATAGTTGTACAATAGCTGTTGTTCGTCGAGTGTCAACACTATGTTACTAAATGGTCCGACATTACTCATGCCAAAAAATTTAAGTAAATCTTTATGCAACAGAAGCAAGTTTAAAAAATATCGTTCCTCATGCGTTTGATGAGCACGAAAACTGTAGAGACTGGTGTGGTTATAAAAAAGATCCAATTAATTATAAGTACTAGCGACTACCTAGAGGAAAAGATCTTCAAGGATAATCACTTAAAAACACTCTTTTGGCAATTTTCAAAAATTTTGGGACCATGCAGAAAAATTGTGGATCTAGTCAAGCCAATGAATCATTTAATTCCATTGTGACAAGGAAACATCCACTACCAGCACTATGGAGGATCAGAATCCTATGACTATCGTATTGCTGCAGCCGTGTGCCACAAAAATATTGGCACAAAATACGTTGTTGACGTATTAGATATTAGAACGTAAAAAATTAGGTTTGTCTCCCGGTGCTTGCACCGAAAAATTTAGATATCAAAAGGACGATTCAAGAATAATTAAATCTCAGCGAGTTCAACAATATTTATAAAGGTATCATACTATTAGTCGCACATAATGGGTTTCGTTTTGATATACTATTCTTATAAAAGATATCCGATTTAATGGTTTTGGAATGAGTTTGAAGTTCTTGTCAAGGCTTTTGCCGATACTCTCCCAATTCTTACAAAAACTCCCAGAAAGACGGAAAGCAAACAAAATTTAATCAAATGGATCTTGGAATAGATCTATTAGGTAATGAAGCTGTAATTTATCTTCACGACGCATTGAAGGACATAGAACATTTATAAAAATTTTGGAAGCTGTTGGTGCGACACAATTGATTTGAAAAAAAAATATGAAATACCTAATGACTTGGATACGAGAAGAAATTATGGCTCAAGAAAAAGCGAAAAATAAGACAACAATGAATTGTTTGAAAAACATTATTTCAGACAGCATGATTGCCAAAATGGCAAAGGCTGGCATCACTCTCAACCACCTCCAGCGTGCCTACGATAAAGGCAAAGACTGTGTTGAGCACTTATTAGGCGACGACATTGGTGGACGCCCAACAATTACAAAAAATTAAAAAATATTGAGTAAACATATTACTGAACTAAAAAAATTGTGTTCAACCACAATGTAAAACACTAAAAATAAAATATTTAAAAAAACAGCTTGTACTAAAATTTCAAACTATTCTTGAGGTGTTGGGGTTTCGCTAGAGAAGCAGTATCTTTTATTGTGTCGGTCAAACCAAGTGTCATAGACAGGAGGTTGACATTAATGACTGGACCCTATAGAGAACCCAAGCTTCACCTATGGCTCTCCACGTGCCACACCCGGCAACTGCATTGACCTGCAGGTCAAACTAGATGAGGGTAATCAGATATGGTGAAACCAGTAGCGTCTTTACTCATAGTGGGCGGTTACAAGTAGCGTCTTGACCCAAATTGGGCAGCTGAATTAAATCAAGAAAGTCAACGGAAACCACCTTAAATTTCTATACCTATAAAAACCCAATAATTATTATCAGGAATAAATTTTCTGGAGATAAAAAGAGTGTCCCAATCGGATCTCCGGGAGGACCACTTTGAGAATGTTCAAAAATCAGACTATAAAGGCAGGAACCTGGAATATACGAGGCTGGCTAATAGCGGCAAAGCTTCAGATTGTATAGAGATTGATTGTTCAGGGGATGGTCCAGGGTACAAGATCGTGAGATCGTTCGCCAAAAAGAAGATGGACCCACCAAATCAAAGAAATTATATGTAGCATACTGGAACAAGCTGTAAAAAAATCCCAGAACAAAAGCCGATGGATAAACATCATAGGAAGAGCTATCCAAACAATTTAGCCTCAGAGTCAACGAGTTACTTTAAGAAAAGCAAAACAAAATTTGACTTGGGACTAAAATTCTCAATTATGATTTCCTGAAGCTTTCTCTCATGCCCGATTTCTTTACTCACAACAATAAAACAAATAAATCAATCATATGATTGGTTATTCCGTCAATTTAACTTGAAGTTCACTAACTTGAAGATAACTCTGAGTGAAGAAATCGGGTATTAGAGAATAACTTTCTTGTTAAGACATTAAGGGTTACATCACTCATTAACGCGAAAAATTAGGCTTTTTTGAGAATTTTTATCTACATAACCAATATAGGAATCAAGTATAGTTTTCAGGGTTTATTGTAGATATTTAAAGGTATGCAAGAATATTTTTATTTTGATTTTTACATTAAAATGGCATTGTAGCAGTGAATCAAGTGAGACTTGATTTTTATCAAAAGAAAAACGGTGTGCAGGGTAGCAATGTCCAGACAGCAGCTAAACATTGCAACAAATTTTTCTTATTTGATATGAGTTTTCTTTGGAAGTACCTGTGATTATTATGAAATATTAATTTTACAAATTTGGCATGCATTTAAACTTTTTTAATTTTTACGAAAAATCGATTTTAAATTGTTTATAGAAAATGTTATTATTTATTAATCGCAAAATCGTTGGTACTTCCATAAATTATATATTTAAAAGCTACAGTTAAATTTTTAAGGTAATCGGATAAAATTGCTCAAGTTATGTTGCACACCGTTTAAAAAACGTAGTTTTGAGAAAAACGCGTTTCAAGTTTTGTAAATGAAAAGTTGAATATTGCATCGGCTTGCTGATTTTTTTACATTTATTCCACTATCCCAGCACCGTATAGCTCCATTTCTAGGTTTAAATTTTGCTCTTTAGCATCCTTTCTGAACGACGTTAAATCCTTCCTCGAATCTTGTACTGACTTAAAATTATCAGTTTGACTATATGATTTTAGACCGCTGGAGAGACTTCTAAAATGAGCTGTAAATATTTAAAAAAATTTTCACTTCTGAATTTGATGGAATATCATTTTTAGATAGTTTATACATGTTTTCATTCAATAAAAAAAAAAAAAAAATAAATTTTACTGAGTGATGTAACCCTTAAGTTGGCGCAATTATTGGTAAAATTTAAATATTATTTGTGTTTTCGAGAATCAAGACCTTAAAAACTGTTAACATTCACTTTTGCATAATAAATATTTCAAGATATTAAACAAATTAAGCTTTTTCCATGCTTTTTATTTTGTAAGTTGCTTTTGTAAAAAGCTTGCCTTCCTGGTAAACAAGAGGAAACAATCAAAGCTGTAGCATGGTTATAGCATTTGGGTAAAGTGAAAATGTCGCTAGATTTTATGTACATAAATAAATTATAAATTTATGAACATAAAGTAATTAAATTGTATCACAATTAAAATTATTTACAGACGAACTAGATGGTCAAAATTTAAAAAATTTTTTGGCAATTTTGTGAATTTTTAAGTTTTGATGGTTGTGCTGAGTTGTGCTGGTATTGTACCAATTTATGCCGATCGAAGAAAAAGATCCAATTATTGGTTTACATCTCATTCATCTATTACATCTCATACCAATCCAGTAGTAGCCTCAGAATTGTTACAAATTAATCTAAAAAAAATCGAAAAATGGTTAAAAACTTGGAGAATTAAAGCAAATGAGTCAAAATCTGCACATGTAACATTTACACTACGAAATAGAACATGTCCTCCAGTTACCCTAAATGACAGGCAGGTTCCACAAACAGAGACTGTGAAGTATTTAGGTATGCACCTGGATCGCAGACTTACGTGGAAAACTCACATTTGGACAAAAAGGAAGCAACTTAACATTAAACAACAGAAATTGTATTGGATGACAGGAAGAGGGTCGAAACTCTCATTAGAAAATAAACTGTTGATTTATAAGGCAATAATCAAACCTGTCTGGACCTACGGCATACAGCTGTGGGGTTCCGCATCAAATTCAAATATTGAAATACTGGAGAGGTTTCAAGCAAAGGCACTCAGAAACATGGTGAGCGCTCCATGGTTCGTCCCAAATGAAGTTATCAGAAAAGATCTTGGCATCCCATTAGTAAAAGAGGAAATAAATAAATTTAGTACCAAGTACAGAGACAGGATTGATGCACATCCAAATCAACTTGCAACTAACCTAATGAAACATCAATTAAACACACGAAGACTGAAAAGATTCAACCCAACAGACTTAATAGACAGATTTACAATGTAATGCACATAGCTGTAAAGACTATCAAATTACCCTGTACATAAATAATTCAAGGAATTAAGGTTGTAAAGGTATAAGCCACTGGGCGTATACCTAAATTTGACATTTCTAATATTAAGGACATATGATTTACTAAATGTTTGTTAAACAGATTGTAAATATTCTGGGTAAATAAAAAAAAAAAAAAATTATTGGTTTAAGCTTAAAATAAAAAAATCGTTTTTACGTTAGCCCCCATTTTTAAACAAATTAAATTTTTTGTTGTGCTAAATGTGCTAGTTGTTCTAAACATTGTGCTAGTTGTTCTAAACATTGTGCTAAAATTTTAGTCTAATAGGATTAACTGTATTCTTAAAAACACAAAACCATTTGAAGCCCCCATTTTAAAAATTTAATTTTTGTTGTTGTGCTGAATTGTGTGAAGGTAGCCGTGCCATTTTTGAAAAATAAAAAACAAAACTTGTGCCGAGTTGTGCTCGATTTGTGCTGCTTTGTGCCGTAATTTTTATTAAACAAAAATTTTTATTTTCCAAAATGAGGCTAACTTCAAATGGTTTTTGTGTTTAAAAACAGTTAATTCTATTAGACTAAAATTTTAGCACAATGTTTAGAACTACACAATTTAGCGCACAACAAAAAATTAAATTTTTCAAAATGGAAGGCTAACGTAAACACAATTTTTATTTTAATATTTTTTTTTACATACATTTAAAATCAAATTCAATCCAAAATTGGAATGAAGGAGGAAATACCCTTAGAAAATTTCTAAATAATAAACACTCGAGGAAATAACTTAAAAAACTGTATAGGGTTGCAATTTATGTATTGAGAATTGGCAATACTGCTGTTACTAGATGCGATCCAAGTGTGGAATCGTGAAGTTTGACAAATTTGACAGTATAAGTAATCAGAACATTTTGTCATACAGACGCCATTTGTATTGTTAACAGTCAATTGAAAATTTTATCTGTGTGAAAAAATGGATTTAAATCGTGAACATTTTCGTGCGATGATTTTTTATGATTTTCGACGTGGATTATCCCAACAGCAATGTGCCGACCAGCTTATTGCGACTTTTGGTGATAAAGCACCATCCAAGGCCACAATATATCGATGGTTTAGTGAATTTAAACGTGGTCGTATTTCGCTGGGAGACCAATTTAAAGAAGGTCGTCCAAAATCGGTTGTTGTGCCAGAAAACATAGATGCTGTGCAAGAACTGATAATGCAAGATCGTCATGCGACCTATCGTGAGATTGAGGCTTCTCTGGGCATTAGTATGACAAGCATACATAAGATATTGCATGAACATTTAGCCGTCAAAAAAATTTGTTCGCGTTGGATTCCGCACAACTTAACATTTGATCAAAAACAGACTCGCGTGAATTGGTGCAAGGAAATGATTACAAAATACAACCGCGGTGCATCAAATGCAATATATAACATCTACACAGGTGACGAATCTTGGATTTATTGTTATGAGCCCGAAACAAAACAACAGTCGACTGTATGGGTCTTCCAAAATGAACCAAACCCAACAAAAGTTGTTCGCGCACGAAGCACCTCGAAGCAAATGGTGGCCTGTTTCTTCGGTGTAAATGGTCATGTGGCAACCGTGCCTTTAGAGCAACGTAGAACGGTCAACTCTGAATGGTATACAACCATTTGTTTGCCAGAAGTCTTCGGAGAAATAAGAAAAACCAACCCCCGAAGACGGATCATTCTCCATCATGACAATGCGAGTTCACACACATCGGCTCAAACAACCGGCTATTTGAGCACTCAAAACGTCGAATTGATGGGTCATCCGCCGTACAGCCCTGATTTAGCACCCAATGACTTCTATTTGTTCCCTCAAGTGAAGAATAAACTACGTGGGCAACGCTTTTCGACGCCACAAGAAGCTGTTAATGCATTCAAAAATCATGTTTTGGAGATACCTACTTTGGAATGGAAAAACTGCTTTGTCAATTGGTTTAATCGAATGCAAAAATGTGTAGATCTTAATGGAGAGTATTTTGAAAAACAATAAAGAAGTATTTACACCACAATCATTGTTTTATTTATTTATTCTCAATACATAAATAGCACCCTCTAATTACAAAATAAATACTAATCGACAACAAGGAAAGTGTTCTTCAACATTATCCAACTTCCGCTATTAAAAAACAACACCAAAAATGAGTTTACAGGTATTTTGTTCCATTTATGTATATGTACAATTTTTCAACATTTAGATATGAATCATATGATAATCATACAATACATTTTATATTTAGCAAGTATCCTGTTTGAATTTATTCTATTAATGGTTTTTAAAAAGATTGCTATTATAATATTTTTTATAATATAGTTTACAGAACTGCGTAATGTAAATTACCGGTAAACCGGAACAATAACTTGCTTCGTTATTTTTTTAACAAAACAAACTTTGACAGTGAGTCATGATACTTTGGTTACTTTAAATGGTACTTCTGTACTAGTGGGTTGCTGCATTTCTAGCTCAAAATGAAGATTGAGGTTTTATCATTTGCCGTGGTATTATTTGTTACAGGCATATTTTGCAATGATAGTATATTGTCAAAGGTAAATCTTAGTATTAAAATAATTTAATTAAAGTAAGCACTTTGTACAACCAATGGAAAACTTACACAAGTTAAAAAAATACAATTTTGAGTTTTGCTGAAATAGACTCTCCAACAAATTGCAATTACCTTTGATAATGATAAGCGGAAGTTTATCATTTAGCATTTATACAATTTATTAATTTATATTAACATTTATCGATGAAATATTACTTGGTACATACATATACCATGTATAATGCTCTTCAAACGAGATGGCTAGTGCTTATGACGTAAAAGCATCTCCAGGAGTTTTCGATATCCGTTCATAGAATAATAGTCAATCAATTTTTAAAATCAACCCAGAATATGATTTACTTTACTAATAACATGTTTTCACAAGTTGTAAGTTAATTTACAGCATCTGCATAACCCCCCATTTGCTGTAATTTTTAGCTCACAATAAAAATCGTACATTTATATATTGCATTTATATTTTTTGCACTGGATATCTCCTGCAATGATAACCGGGTAAACTAAAGTGGTTACTTTGAATGATAATTTTCAATACAGTTTTTTTTGTAATAAATAATTTAATTGAATAAAAAATAACTAATATATTTAACTTTAGCTCCATCAAAACAGTTACAAAATTAAAGACGTGATAGTAGGCGTAACCAGGTACAACAATAGTTTCTGTAACTTCTTTGAAATTAAAACATTTAAATACAATCGCACTACCACAGCTCACAATACTACTGTGAATTTCAAGATAGATCTGGACAATAAATTGGAGGTAAATAATTAATTTTTTGAAGTAACAAAAATTGCCATTTGCTGTCCAAGCTTAGTTTCCTCAACTCAGCTTGTTGAGAGAATTTAGGTAAAATTAAATTTTTGTAGTCCTAAATATTTACTGATTTGTTGGTAAATCGCACAAGGTAGGTAAAGAATTTACCACCTTCTCATAAATGTTTTAAAAGTGATTTTTAAATTATTGAATAAGTATTGAAAATACCAAAATAAAATTTATATTTTTTAAAAGGATTTCTAAATAAAATCTTTCGATGAAAGTTATTTTAGGTAGTAAATTTAATCTTAAAAGCTGATTAAATATTTCTGTTTTATTGATTTTTGAATTTACAAGATTATTATGTGTTCATTGTATTGCATAAATGAAAATATATTAAGTATACACTTTTAGGTACTGGTGCAAGCTTATAAATTTTCAAGTAATCAATATCGATACTTTCCGATTCGCTTCCAACTCAATTTCGAGAAAATGGTGGACACAAATGCAGTGGGTTTAAGAAGAATAAAAGATTGTGGTAATGTTACTGCTACCTACTTTAAGAAGGTTTTGAACATTGTTTTATTTCTTAGCAAGTATTTAATGTTTTTGTTCGCAGGATATCACATATCATACTTGCAATTTTGTTCTTGAGGAAACTCGCTTTCCCCCCACTGATTCCCCATGGAAAATATAAATTGAATGTGTACTATATGTATTTTGATGTTGAAATATCGTTAACGTATGTTTTGCTTGAAGTATATACACCTACTGAATATCCAAAATATTAAAAATTTTATTCACAAATTTTGGGAAATGGAACAACAATTGGCTATAGTATGGTCTTTTTAATTATTGATGAAATAATATGTTAATTAAAATGTCAATATATTATGTATTTGCCTGTATTTTCATTTTTTTAAACCAATTTACATAACCTGGCAGTAGGTATAACACGCACTCACCAAGACGTTTGGCCAGCGTAGTGTTTTATGGCTAATACTCCCCAATGGGGAAGGCCTATATCCTGGAGTGGATGGAAACAGGCATATAGTGATAGTGATATAACCTTCGACAGATTGTAACCAAATTAGAACACCTTAGATGTGATTATGAAACCCGAAGAATCCAGTACATTTTAACATATTATACTGCAGTGAACAGTGAATAACCATCCGTTATGAACATTTGATTACTTTAAATAATCGGATTTTTGCTTCAAGTGCTGCATACTTATTCTTACAATGAAAATTGTGGTATGGTCAATCGCGTTTGTATTCTTGTTACACTTGTTAGTAGCGCAAGAATTCAACTACAAACCAAGATGCTGACCTTTTGAGTAACTTCGTCTGCGCTATTTTCACACACAGTTGAGTCAATTTTCATCGTAATAACATTCGAATACAGTTATACATACACGTTTTAACATCGATGGATATTGTGTATCAACTGTGGTGAACCTGGCATAAAGTACTGTAGGAAATCTCCAACATGTACTGGAATTAAAAATTCAAACACAATAATACCGATTTTCTTTGATGCGAGAAGTGCAAATCACTAACAAAACAAGCGAAACGATTAATATTTGTTTAATACATTTTGTTAGAAATATGTGGACCAATTAAATCAAATCAAAGTGCATCAGTGGAACTAAATATTCCACTAAAGGAAATCCCCCTACCAGTGGTGCTTAACAAACAAGGTTTACTGCTGTCAAGGAGTTATAAGGTAGTGACTTGTTAAATTTCTCGCGAAAATGGAATTTTTCATTTTCTGGTGGGTCTGTCGGCCAACAAGATTATGGCGACAGTTTTTTTTGGGATGCATGCGGGGTAATTCACATCGATTATCTTGAAGAGTAAAACGATCACTGGCAAATATTATTCAGAGCTATTGGACAGTTTCGATATTGATTTGAAGTAAAACAACCGCATTTAGTCAAGAAAAACTTGTTCTTTCACCAGAATAATGCACATGTTGCACATGTGTGTTATCGCCATGTCAAAATTTCATGAATTGGGCTACAATTGTTTTCTTATGCTGCATATTCTTCAGATTTAGCCTTCTGCAACTTTTTCCTGTTTCCAAATTTGAATAAATGGCTCGACGGTAAGAGATTTGGGTCAAATGAAAAGGTCATTACTGAAACAAACGCCTATTTTGAGGGTTGTGAGAAATAGTATTATTTGGGAAGGATAACGAAATTGTAAAACCGTTGGACTAAGTGTATCGAGCTAAATGGCGACTATGTTGAAAAATGAAACGTTTTTTGGAGAAAAAATATTTTTTATTCAAAAAGTCACCGACTTATTAAACCACCTTCGTAATTATAACAAAACATACAAGATAGAAAATAAAAAACCAATTGGTTTTTTAATTAAAAACAAGTTTTTTAAGTTCTAACTTTATAAAAGTGAACTCAAAAGAGAAAATAATATTTAAAATTTAAAAGAAAATTATTTACTACAGTGAAAGCTCTCCTTGCGGACAGCTCTAATAAACGGACATCTCCGTAACCGGACAAAATTCCTGGAACCAAATTTCGGCATATCATTTCCAATGTTAAATGCTTTCCGATAAGCGGACGCTCTCATAAACGGACGCGGACACTAGATTATTCCCCAATGTGACTAAAAATCTCCCATAGGCGGACGCGAAACTCTAATAGCCGGACGATATCTTAGGTCCGCTTATTATAATGTGCATTAAATTCGGTAATTCTCCTGTTATATTAAGTGATTCCCTTTATTTTGCTTGAGAGCTTGGTTTTCGTGTTTATACATATGCATTAGTATTTTGTCTTTAGTTCAGACAGCATTATCGAAGTTAGTTTGTGAATGTAAATGTAAAATGGCATCAAAAAAGAATGCTTTCCTTAAAGGAAAAAAGAAGTTGTAAATTTGTTAGATAAAGAAAGAGTTTCAGTTCGTGATTTAGCAAAAGATTTAATATTGGGAAAACGCAAGCAGCTGAAATAATTAAAAATAAGGAAGATATCAGAAGTAAATGGCAATCTGGAATTAATATAAATCAAAAGAAGAATTTTTGAAAAGGAAGGTTTTAATATAGACAAAAGATTCTTGAACAAAATATGGCAAGGTTTCGTCAGACAAACATTTTAGATTTTTTCAAAACCCAAGGACTAACATTTTAAAAATTTACCTACTAATTATGTACATATATGTATTTATAGTCATACTAAACATTTGAATAAAATAAATATGTACTTTAAAAGGTGGCGTATTAACTGTTTTTTTCGCCGTATAACAAAAATCGTATTTTCAGAGTGTAGCATGTGTATTATGTATTGCTGTGTTATAAACTGTATTTGCAGTGTAGAATATGAGTTGGTACAGTAACGAGAAGGAGCGAAGCATTGAAAGCTTTAATCGAGTCGCTTAGTTATCGGAAATTCGAGTTGTTTGGCATTTGGCAAATTTGTGCACCTAAAATGAATTGAAATAAAATTTTTTTATAAGTAAATGAACGAATTCAATACAAACCTTGAGTCAAATTAATTAATTAAAAGTTATTTTGAATTTAAACTTAAATAATTAAAAAAGTTGAGCGAAACTATTAAAAGATGGCGACAGGGTCACATCGAAATTTTACAAAATGGTAAAATTTCACAGCTACCTAAAAATTTAATTAATTAGAGATGTAATTAGTATAATTTGAATAGTTTAAGAGTTTTGTAAATTAATTAGGTAATTATAGATGTTTAATGTGAACAATAGATTATAGAAAAAGAGAAACACTTTTATAAAAGTGAAATTTGCATGCACATTACCTTTGTTACACCCTGTATGAACAATCGAAAGTGAAAATTGGAGTGCCATGGAAAATAATTGAAAAAGGACTCTCTCTGAGATGCGAGGAGGTGACGACGTGTAAAAATTGTGCTCCGCATCTAAAATTACAAATTAGTGAGAAAAATTTTAAAAATAAAGGAAAAATACTTACGAGGAAGCCGATGGTACACGGCGGATTGATTAAAAGAAAAACTCACCTGATGAATTACGGGGTTAAGGAAAGAACGACCAACAGATTAAATTGCAGTTCGTCAAATAAGGTAAAATTTTAAACTACAAAAACTATTTCACTTGTGGGGCGCAGATGACTTCGGGGCTTCAATCTTAAGTGTGATTATCACAAAGTTCAACGTACTTAGTGCCATGCGCAAATTCATGAAGAATACAGGGTGTTTCAAAAATAAAAGACATGTTTAGTTTGGTAACAATAGATTTAATTTGTGTACATTAGTTAGCATAGGGGTAGAATTAAGTTGTTTGTTTGTTTTTAGGGTAAATTGCTTCAATATAAAGACGTACGAGAATTTAGTATCAGTTTTAAATTCAAATAGTATTAATTGTTTATTGAGTTTTAGACAAATGCCAGAATCGGTAAGTCGTAACACTGCGTAATAGTATATTATTATTTACTAGTATTGACTCATATGATATATTTAATTTTTATTAGCCTAGTATCCCTTAAACGGACACCTCCTATAAGCGGAAAATTAGTGGAACCGTGGTAGTCCGTTATTTCACTTATTGTAATATTTATTATTGTAAATCGAATCGATACCAAATTTGGATAGTTTTCTTCATTAGTCCAATACCTATTATTTTCCTGTTTACTACTTATTAAATAACTTTTATGAATAGTGTCGGCTAGGCCAACTCACGAACTCTATTTGTATAAATGTAGAGATCGGAATGCTCTAAGGAAGGTAATAAATTATATGGTAATCATAACCATAATTATTTAATTGATTCTAGTTACATACAAATAAACAACAACCATGATTGCGGTTCACAATGTCCAAATATATGAATATTAATTGTAATAACTACTAAGAGTAATAATATTGATATGGTAATCAAACCAAGAGTTATTAATATTACGCAACTCTAATAACAAAGTAGATCACATCCCATAAATATAAACGTTTTCACATCATTGTTCTAATACCAAAATATTGAATTATTTTGGATGTAAGTAGGAAAATAATGAATGATTTAAATGAAATAACAAACGTTATTCAAATTGATTCGAAATTCTGTAACCTAAATTGCAAGATATTTCGCGAACGGTCTAATACAAACGAAAATAATTATACAAACCAACACAAACGTTTAAAATCAAATTCAATACAAAATTTGAAATAGGTGTAAGTTGGAAAAATTGTGATTTCAAAATAACAAACGCTCTCAATGATCGGTGCTAACAGAAGCGAAAATAATGAATGCATAAATCGATAAAATCGAACGATAAACAAACGATTGATATCAAATTCGATTCGAAATTCGTGTAACCTAAATTGCAAGATATTTCGCGAACGGTGCTAATACAAACGAAAATAATTATACACAAACCAACACAAACGTTTAAAATCAAATTCAATACAAAATTTGAAATAGGTGTAAGGGTTGGAAAAATTGTAAGATTTCAAAATAACAAACGCTCTCAATGAAATAACTTAAAAATCTGTGTAATTTCAAAACCAATAACATAAATACTAGGCGACAACAAGGAAAGTGTTCTACAATATTATTCAACTTCGCAAGCACAACAAATGAGCTTATCGATATTTTGTTCCATTTATATGCAAGAGTACAATTGTTATACATTTAGATAAAATCATTTGATAACAATAAAATATATTTTAGATTTATCAAGCATCCTGTTTGTTTCAAATATATTTTATTCGAGGTTTTAAAAAATTTGCTATTGTTAATAACTATTGTAATTTATTGGTAAACCGGAACAATAACTTGCTTTGATATTTTTAAAATAAAACAGATTCTGACAGTCGAGTCATGATACTTTGGATACTTTAAATGGTACTTCTGTAGTGAGTTGCTGCATTCCCAGCTCACAATGAAGTTTGACATTTTGTCATTTGCGTTGACATTTTTGTTAGAGGTATATTTTGCAATGATAATATACTGTCAAAGGTAAACTTTAATATTAAAACAATTTAGTTATAAAGTACTTTAAACATCTAATGGAACACTTACACCAGTCAAAATGAAGTGACATCACATGACTTTCCCATTTGCGTACTACTAAGTTTATCATAGTAACTAAGTTTACTAAGTTAAAAATAACCCAAAATTACTTGGAGAGATCAAAATAACTAACTTTGATTTTAAAACATTTGATTAAATTTATTGGTTATTTTGTTTCCAAGGCCCTCATATTTTATTAAATGGAATTACTCTATTTATGTAGGGCACATACGCATACACTTCCGGATATCGTATCAAAAATTGTCTTAAACGACTTCTATGAATTCATAGACCATAGGAAAGCATTAAAACCTTTTTTTCTCAATTACAATACTTACATACAACAATTACGATACAAATACAATACGAAAAATACAGTTTCGAGTTGTGCTGAAATAGACCCTCCAACAAATTGCCTTTGGTAACGATAAACGGGTGTTTACCGTTAATCAATTATCATTAATGCAATGTATTAATTTAACTAAATATTTTCTGCTGAAAATATTACTTTTTATAGCTTCACGAGATGCCTAGCGCTCATGACGTAAAACATCTGCAGAACTTTTCGATATCTGTTTATAGAACAATATTCTAATTAAGGCAGAATGATGCTTGAAATAAAAATTGTAGATAATTTTATGATCTACAAGTTTCATAATAAACTTAAAGGACGTATTTTGGACAGGCAACGAGATAATTGCAAAAACCGATTTTTGTAACCGTTGACCTTTAATATCTTAGAATACAGACATAAGATTATGAGACTTTTCTACCAGTCTTTAGAAAGCCAAAACAAAGGTTTATACAAATTTACAACTTATTCCTTCCATTCCAAAGTTTGCCCTTTATTTTGCCTTATTTGACTGTACGGGTGGTTCAAATTCGAAGTTCCTTATGGGAAATTCGGTAACCATAGGAGATATGGAAAATGGATGGCGCATCCTCGATCTCTTTTTGAGAAAAGCTTAATGGTGAAAAGCGGATATCGATATCTTTTTCGTTTTCGAGTTATGGCCAAAGTTCGCTTTTTCGACTTTTCGTTAAATGTCGATATCTCGGTTGTTTGTAAAGTTATAGAAAAATATTTATACCTTCTTCAGACACTTTTTAAGGAGAATAAACTGGGCTGAAGGATTTTAAATATCTTCATTTGTTTCCGAGTTATAATATAAAGTTGTGTTTTTAAATAGAAACCATAGTTGGCTATGACATATTTAAATAGAGTTTTTATTCTCTTTTCAATTATATATAATATGTGGAGTCTATTATTTCAGTTTCATCCCGTTATATTAAAAATGTTAAATTAAAATAAATAAAGATCGGAAAATTAAAAGTTGGCTATGTCAGAACAAAACACTATACAAAATAATTATTGACATCTAAAACGATGTTCTTCAATTGTTTTTATGTGTGTTTTGGTACCTATTTCTGTTTGAACCTATTTACCAGCAGACAAGCAACCAGAATGTGTTTTCCAATAAACATGTTCCATTATGTTTGGACTAGAGAAGGGCATGGTGAAGACTTTTGAAAATATTCAATGTTTCAGGTCATGGTGGATTTTACACTTATAAAGTAGCAGCTTCTAAGATTTGGACAATGAATGGAATATGTCATCAGAAGAAGGCAACCAAATTGTATTTCATAGTATCTTTGGAACGTTCAAAGAGGACTTAGGTCTATTATCAGCAATAACTAGCGTTGGGAATTAGAGAACCAGGGAGGAATTAGGAAAGCATTTGAAAAGATGGGAACAGTAGAACGAACAGTGAACATTAAGCTTCCTGAGTTAAAGTATTATTCCAAGCTAACATCCGCTACTCAAACTGACTTATTATCAGGAGTTTATTCTCAAATTTCCAGCCAATCAGTATTTAGCGGGATAAGAAAACAACAGTTTGATGACGACTTCTTCAATGCCATGAGTAAGAAAAACAAACAGGTTGAAGGGGGAAAGACAATAGCTGATGTAAGCAGTACTACCCTTTTAGCAAATGTAGGGGTTAGCATGGAAGGTATAAAAGGGTACGAGGGTTGCCGCTCAAGCATAGTGGCTGAGAGATACCCACATTTCGCACCCTGCGTTCCGCCCGGGTGCTACAAGCGGTTTTGATAAGCGCTTTACTGACTAAAAACATCCCCAACATGATCCAACTCGAAAAAGTGTGGAAGTCAACCCTACAGATGTCAGACAGCGACTGACTCCTCCTAACGCTGCTCTAGTTATGGTTGATTCGTGCATATCAAAGCACACGCCCCGTTAATACAATGCAAGTTATAATTGCGCAATAATACATTTACATTTGTTCCTTATGGGAAAATTGTTTGAAAAACATTTTGTTTTGCAATTGTGAAAACATATAAAACACGATCATTTACAGTTGTCAGAGACAATTTACTTAATATCTATAGAAGATATATTGCACTATGTCCGTCAGGAATTGAGGAGAATACATTTTTATAAAATACCAAAATGGAAAATGTCACAGATTAGTGATGGGAATTCACGGTATTGGTCGAGTTCCCAAGTGGTTCCTTCTTATTTGAAGTTACCAAATTATAAAGAATATACAGGACATTGTTCGAGACGAACTTCAGTTACATTTCTGGTTGATGGAGGAGCAGACCACAATTGTTTGAAACGCCATGGGGTTGGAAATTCAGTAGTGTAGCGGAAGGTTACATTGAAGAATCGCTCGTTAATAAAACTGAAATTGCAAAGAAGATATTGTCGAACAGAAGCAACGACGAAATTATTTCAGCAGATTTCGCAATGGGCAGTTCTGTAATTCAGAATAAAAATGATTTAGCATTTGCATCCTTCAGCGTAGATGCGATGGCAATGTGTTTACACGGTTTAAGTTTTCAAAATGCAACTTGGAATAATTGTACAATCAATGTTAATTACAATAAAAACTTATAAATACCTATAATATTTTTTTGCCTTCATATGTATTCACTAATTTGTTGAAATAATTCAGCAAGCATTTATAGACGTTTTGTATAAGTATAAACAAACTATTTAAAGGTTATGTACTAAACAATGTAATATTATATACGTACATTAATTCAGCGTCAGAGAAATAAGCCAGTCAGTAGAGAATCGAAACAAAGAGGTATGTTGCAAAAGATGGTGTAGAAGCTTTTATTTTTTTAACTTGTATAAATATGTAGGTACACAAGCATGTAAAAAACAAAAATGCTAACACGGGTGACCTCGGGAGAACTTTTGGCAGCCAAAGAACTTCAAAATTTTAGACCTTTTTTTAGTTTTTTGCATATAACTCCTTTAGTATAAACACTCCACCATTGAACAGGTTCATGGAATTGCGATAAAAATAAGATTTGACCTAGAATATAAAAGATATGGCTCGTCGGCTTTCTTGGAAGTCTCTCAGACCTTTGATCGGCTATATGGCATAATGGCCTTTTTCATAAAATTAAAAAAAAGTGTACTATACACTTACTTCGTAATTTTGGAATCATACCTTAAGAATAGGTTCTACTTTGTAAAACAAAAAGAATGCACTTCGGAATTGTTTATTATTAAATCTGGTGTACCTCAAGGAAGTGTTCTGGGACCAATTTTATATCTTATATATACAGCAGATATGCCAACCGATGAAAATACCACCTTAGCTACATTTGCCGACGATACCGCTGTGATGGCCTTCTGTGCAGAGATTACAACGGCTGCACATTTCCTACAAGCTCATCTAAATAAAATCTGTAAGTAATTTAAATTATGGAGAATAGGAATAAATCAAAACAAATCTATCCATATAATTTTTACACTGAGAAGTGAAGCTTGCCCAGCAGTAACATTAACCATGAAATGGTCCCACAAGCCGAAGAAGTCAAATATTTGGGAGTACATCTAGATCACAGACTTACTTGGTCTCAACATATAAAAATCAAAAGAAAACAATTAAACCTAAAATTATTCAAAATCTATTGGTTACTGGGAAGAAACTCGCAACTATCAACCGAAAACATCATCCCAATATACAAGACAATCTTGAAGCCTATTTGGAGCTAAGGGATTCAGCGCTTTGGGGTGCCACAAGTGTCACAAATGTAGCCAAAATACAAACCTCCCAAAATAAGGTATTAAAATTAATCGCAAACATGCCCTCATACTACCCCAACAAAGTAATTCACGAACAACTGAACATTCCTACAATTCAAGAAGTAATAAGCCATAGTGAACGATACCACCAATGCAGACTACAAACTCATCCTCATTTAAAGTTTATACATTGTAGGCTTTATTTTTTTTTATATTATAATTAGACCAAATATTTGATCCAAAATATTCCAGAGCCAACAATTTTTGAAATATTTATTTTGCCATTTTGCTTTGGTTTTGTTTAAAAAACATTTAAAACAAAAAAATATATTACTTATTTTATTTTTATTTCATTATATTTATTTCATTTGCAGTTCTAACCATTGTCATGGGCGGAGATTCCTTCCGGAAAATTATAAGTTATTTTTAATTATAAATATTTAAAATAGTTTTGTATTGTTCAAAAACTATTATTTTGCCGCTGCGAGGATTAAACAAATATCACTGCATGGAACACATCAACAGCATTATGAATTAAAAGGAAACGCTAAAGTTTACTACTTACCACCTATTCAGTTTCCAGTTACAGCTTTATAAAATTTCAGCAGTCATTTTCTGATGACATTTATTTCTACAATCAAGCGCAAAACCGTACACTTAATAAAGTTAAATATTCAACTAAACATCTGTAGAAAGTTCATTTGATGTCCATGCTGAAGAAAATACTGTGCGACTTTCACAAAAGATCACCCCAATGGCTAAGCATTGCCTAGATTTGTTAGGGATTCTAGTCGTGTATATAATATAGAATTAATATCTAGCTTTTTTCTTAAATTGTCAAGACCTTTTGAAGTAACTTTGACAATACGATCCAAGCAATAGATTTACTAGAAAAAAGAAAAAGTTCATTTGTGGATACTAATCTTGAAAGTTTCATTACGTTGAATGTCAAGTCTCGTCAATATTAAGACACTTGAAAACATCAAGACAATTCGAAACATCAAAACACTCAAAAAGCAAACTCAGCAATAGATTGATTCTACATTCGATGAATGGATCATATGCATCGGATCGATCTGGAAATCTACAAGCCGAAATGGAAATAATCAACACGTGTAGATACTTGAGGAATTGAATAATCTTCAAAATGAAAAATAGTCTTTCTTTTTAATAAAAAACTTTGCGAGGAAAGTTATACTTGAAGCCAATTTCCAGCTGCTCAATAAGAAAGCTTTTATTTATTACGTCCTCTCAAGATTTTTACAAAAACGATGTCTACACCACGACATGCTGCAGTTTAATGCATAGCAATACCTTCAAGTGATCACTGCTTGAGTTACGGAGCGGGAAGTTCTTTGTTGGTAATGCCCGTAGTTTTTAGGAATCTGAGCCGGATGATGAGCCCAAGTAATAACCTAACCGTTGTCAATCATACATAAGATTGTAAATATTTAAACAAAAATCAAGAAGAATAGGCCCAATTGGTTGCCCTAAGCGCGGGTATGTTTTTCTTGCCCGCTGCTGAAATTGTAAGTGCCCCTAAAAGATTCTAAGTTTTTTCAAGGCGTTCTTGACAAAAACGATCCATTAAGAACTGATTTACCTTCTTCCTGAGAAAGTATTGAGAAAAATATCGTAACCCAACGGCTATAAATAGAATAAAATAAGGACAATTGAGGACTTACAATAATTCCCAAATAAAACATAAATTCCAATACAATCAGATCACAGCATAAATCAGAACCAATAGATGGAGATCCAACCACATTTGAGAAAGCTATAAATAATGCAATAGAAGTGGAACTTCCACTCCAATATACAGAAAAGATTATTTCAACCACAACCGAATTCTTCGTCAGGCAGTTGGACAAAATCAAAAACCGTCAACTGCCTTGAAGTGTCTAGATTAACACGTGGCATCATTTCAAAAGATTCACAGAAATTATTTGACGAATTTCGACATATATTTGAATTCATTTCGATGGCTTAATTTTGTAATATTTTAAAAACTTGGATAATGCATGTTTAATTTTGTGACTTTACAAGTTTAACGCTGCGGGCACGATTAAGCAATTTAGTACACTTTGAAAGGACAAATTACACTCACAGAATGGAACACATCGAGAGCAGCATCAAAACACTTCTAAAATAATTAAAATGGAACTTATGAATAAGATGTAACACTGATGTAATGTCAATTTATCAAAATAATTTTGGCATTCGCAAACAACATTCAACAATAGAGCAGGTTCATAGAATCGCTAACAAAATCAGACGGGAAGTGAAAAACAAAAGTTACTGTACCGCTGCATTTCTCGATATAACCCAGACCTTTGACAATGTTTGGCACACTGATCTCCTCTTCGAAATTAAAAAATACCAACCACACACCTACTACGAAATTCTCAAGTCGTACTTCCAATAGGCATTGCTTCGTGAAATTCCATGCATAAATTTCTTCGCTTTCGTCCGTCGAGTCTAGAGTTCCGCAAGGCAGTGTTCTTGGTCCGATTCTCTACTGAATATACACAGCCGACTTACCAACAACCAGATATACAATTGTGCAGACTATTGCAGATGATACCGCAATCTTGGCGTATCATCCCGATCCATCAATTGCATCAGCACCGTTACAAATCCACCTTACCAACTTCGAAAATTGGTTAAAAAACTGGCGTATCAAAGCAAATGATCAAAAGTCGATACATATAACGTTTACAAATAGAAGAGCCACTTGTCCCCCTGTAAGGCACAATGGAAACTTATTACCTCAAAAAGAAAAATACCTGGGTATGCACTTGGACATAGAATCGACATAGAGTAAAGCACATCTGGAGCAAAACACTTCGATGGGGTCACATTTTTAGAAAGAATTATTGGCTGCTACATCGTAACTCTCAATTATCACTAGAAAACAAAATTATCATAAAGTGAATATGGACGTACGGTATCCAACTCTGGAAACTCTAAGAACCATTAGGGATGCTTCATAGTTCGTAACCAATCGAGTAATCCATCGTGACCTGAATTTCCCACCATCGATGAATGTATTAAATTGCACAGTATTAGGTACTCCTGGATCCAGGAGGCTGAAATGTACCGACCCAATGGACCTGACCCATCGCCTCTGAACTTCCGGAAAACGAAATTTGGTTCGAAAACTCCATATCGTTTTTGCTGTAGAGTGCACACAGTAAAATCGTACCAGTGAAGTATAATAACTTAGACAAAATACAATTATTTTTTAATGATACTGCAGCTTAAGAACATAGAGTAATTCAAAGTAAATTTTTACCGATGTTAAGTATTATCTTTTGACTTTCAAAATACATTAATCATGTCAGACCAGGCAAATACTAAGATGGCACGAAAAGAAAGTCAAATTTAAAAAGAAGCCTGAATTTTTCTGCCACTGGCCAAAACTTTCACATGTCAGTTAACATCATTTACTTATTGATATTTAATTAACAGATTGTAAAAATACTTTATTTTACCGATTAGACCGTCGTGAGACAGGTTAATTTTATCCTACTGATGACCAATCGATGCGATAGTAAACCTGCACAGTACGAGAGGAACCGCAGGTTCGGATATTTGGTTTACGCACTCGCCCGGTTGGGCGATGCTACCATCCGTGGATTATGCCTGAACGCCTCTAAGGCCATATCCTTTCTAGTGAGAGGTGGCAACGATATCTTCACGAGTTCCACGAGTCGAAAGGTTCGGAAAAACGTTACATTATTAAGCGGTTGTCGTTCGCGGCGGCCGTCGCACGAGCCCTTGTTGCTGTACGGGACGATGAGGAAGGTGGCGGGATCTCTCGCGCTAAATCCTTCCGGTCTCTAGCGGTCGATCGTGGGCTTACCCGGTTCAATGTCGTAAATTTGAATCGTTTGGAAATAACCCGAGATCTGCTGAGACTCAGCCTTTATTACTTGGGGATTCGTCAATAGAGACGGTCATGGGCATGGTTGTTAGCGCAATGAACTGCTAATGTAAGACTCCCCGGTTCGTATCCGGGTCGAATTTACTTTGCAATGCCGTATCGGTGCTTCGGAAGGCATGTAAAGACGGTGGTCCTCTCATAAGGTACTGGGAACATCTTTGGGGTATTAAATGCTAGAATGCCTTTTTGAGGGAACGGGTACACGACTTCAGTTGTATCCTTACATAAGGAAGCCCGTTGCTTTACAGGGAATCGGACAACGTGTCGTTTTACCACGTCAGAGATAAATAGTAGGAAAATTTTGGAAATAGAGAACAGAATGGGGTTACCAGCGTTCACAATACTACCAGAATAGGGGTAGGCAACAAGGAAACAACTTTGGTAGGGGAGAATACCAAGCTAATAATGTTAGCAGAGGTAGAGGAGTACCAACGGGTAGAGGTTTAGAAATTACGGAGGACAGGGAACCAGTAGTAGGGCTTTCGGAAATGAAGGTACGCGTGAGATAAATAACACACGTACAGGAGTTGGGCGCAGGTTCGCTTGGACCTGAAGCGCCACATTTTTAAAAAAGGTTAGATGCGTAGGCACAAACTCCTATCGGCACCCTCGGGAGTTTATCACCACCAAGGAAGAAGACTTAGACCTAGTAGATATAAACATTTTACCCAAAATAAAGATAGGGATTGATGATTTGAATTTGATATGTCTTGTAGATACAGGGGCAGAAATTTCTTTAATAAATGAGGAAATAATTTTAAAAAACATGATACAATTTAAGGATAAACTGTTGAACATAAAGGTATTAATTTAATCACAGCCAACGATAAAAAGATGACTACGATAAACAGAATGCTTATGGCAAACATTAAGATAGGTAAAATGAGTATGTATGAGGGATTATGATGATGAAAGGTTTACGTATGGAGTGTTTATTAGGTATGGATTTGTTAAGTAAGTTTAAAGTAAGAATAAATGTGGAAAGTAGAAATGTTGAAGTGAATGGGGAATTAATTAAGTGGGAAGATCAAGTAAAGATGGATGAAAGTGAAGGAGTGAATGTAGGAATAAAAGGGGTGTGTTATTTTGAGATAAAAAGGGATGATGTAATATGTCCGGAGGAATACAAAGAAGTGGTTGTAAAAATATTAAGTGAACACATAGATTTAATTAACGAGATTCCAAAGATTGCTAAGGGTTATACCCATCGACTAGAAACAAATAATGAACAAACATTCAAATGTAAAATTTATCCAATTCCTCAGGCATATAGGGAACAAGTGTGGTTAGAGCTAGAGAGAATGATCGAAGGGGGAATAATTGAGAGAGCAAATACACCGTATTTAAATCCCATGGTAGTTGTGAGGAAGAAAGAGGGTTCAATAAGGTTGTGCTTGGATGCGAGACGTTTAAATATTATAACAAAGCCACAGTATGAGGCTCCGCAAAACATTGATGTTTTATTGGGTAAAATTGGGACGAACTCAATTTTTACAAAGTTAGATTTAAAGAATTCGTTTTGGCAAATACCGTTGGAAGTTAACTCGCGAAAGTATACGGGATTCAGTATTGAAGGGAATGTTTTCCAATTTAAGTAGTACCGTATGGTCTGGCGTCGTCTTCAGCGGCACTGGTGAGAATGATGCAAGTCATTTTGGGACAATTTGAACATTTTTGTGTACACTACATTGATGACATATTAATTTTTAGCAAAGACTTACAGGATCATTTTAAACACATTGAAATCATTTTAGAAAAGTTACAAGAAACAGGGTTAAAGTTAAACATCAACAAATGTCAATTTGCACACAGGGGGGTAAAATACTTAGGTTTTAACATCAGTTATCAAGGGATTACAGTAGACACGGAAAGGCTAGCAGAGATCAGAAACTATCCGAGACCGACAAACTTGAGAACATTAAGGGTTTTTGGGATAATCAATTTTATAAAAATTTATAGACAACTATTCAATTCAGACTTTGAAACTTTTAACTTTATTAAAGAAGGGAACTAAATGGACTTGGACGGACGAACTAACAGAATCTTTTGAAAATTTGAAAAAGTCATTTCACGACAAACTAATTTTGATGCATCCAAATTTCAACGACCCATTTATTTTAAAGACGGACTCATCTGACTATGCGATATCAGCTGTTTTAGTGCAAATACAAAATAACATTGAAGTACCAATCTATTTTACATCAAGAACATTAAGGGGTAGCGAACTTAAATACACGATTTCAGAAAAGGAAATGCTTGCTATTATTTATGCTTTAAACAAACTAAAATTTTACTTATTGGGAAGGAGATTCGAGATCCAGACAGATCATATGGCATTGAAGTTTTTAATGACGACCAATTTTACCAACAACCGGATATACAGATGGTCACTTTTAATGCAGGAGTATGACTGCGTTATAACATTTAAAGCAGGAAAGTTAAATACGGTAGCGGATGCGTTAAGTAGGAAAGAACAAGGGAGTGAGTATAGGCCGAATGAGTTTTGGTGGCTATGAATCAGTTAATCGAGGATCAAGGGTTTTCTAGAGAAGCGATAGTAAGCGTACAGTCAGGGATACATTTAATCAATTAAGGGAAAGTATTATAGAGTCAGGGACATTTAAAGGGTTTTCAATTAAAGAGGGTTTCATTATAAAAACAGTAGGTGTGCATGAGTTGTATGTGGTGAATGAGGATTTGACGAAAGAGTTGGCGAGGAAGTTGCATGAAAGGTTTGGACATTGCGGGATTAGAAGATGTTGGCAGATATTCAGGGAAAACTATTTTTGTGTAAATGATTTACAGTTAATAAAGGGTTTTATAAACAAATGTGAATTGTGTTGTTTGGCAAAGTACCGAAATCACATCAATAAAAATGTCACTAAGAGTATTAAAGTTGAAAATAAAGGAGATTTGGTTGCAATAGATTATTTAAGTAATTTGATAGAGACGGAAGATGGTTTTAGCCACATATTAGTAGTTTACGATATTTTCACAAAATTCACAAAATTGTATCCAACAAAAGCGTGCAACACAAATACTACATTAGAGTGTATTGAATTATTCATAAACAATGTTGTCAAACCAAAGAAGATTTTGGCAGATAATGCCACGTATTTTTATAACGATAGATTCAGAAATCAGTTGAGGGAACAAGACATAGAGGTTAGATTTACGTCGATTAGACACCCACAAAGTAATCCGTCAGAAAGAATAATAGGTGAGGTAATTAAGTTTTTAAGAATTTTAACGCAAGAGCAACATAATAGATGGGTAGAATGTTTAGATAGGGTAGAACATTTCATAAATATAAGTCCGAATTTTAAAACGAGTTATTCGCCATGGTACTTAATGACTGGTACAATGCCGGAGAGACCTTGGAGGTTCAATGTAAATGAATTTGATTATCAAGCAGATTGTGAAAGAGCGAGGGAAAAGGCAAATTTGATTGCGTTAAGATATGAAGAAAAGGTGAATAATAGAATAAAGAAAAGGGTGATTTTTAAGATAGGAGACTTGGTGGTGGTCAGACGGCTAAGAGTGTCGAACCGTCCAATGGGTGTTTGTGCTAAGCTGAGCCTGCCATATGAAGGACCATACAGGATAACGCGCGTATATTTTGATAATTCATACGACCTGGATCACATGGATGGTGGATTTAGGGGTAAATTTCATATTAATTTAATGTTTCCGTATGTAAGAGAAACGGGTTGGGATCAATTAGAAATTCAAGAGGGTAGTTCAGGGGAACGAGACGTGTAGGTCGAAAATTATGACATAAAAGAAAGAGAAATCGTGCATGTTTATGAGTACAAAGAAGGAGATTTGGTAAAAGAGTAAGAGGAGACGGAGATGTAAAATAGTGAATTTATTGGAATAAAATATGAGGAGCAGAAATAAAAAGTATACGAAGTTAGTTGATAGAATTATGATGATGAATTAGGGGAATAAAGAAGTAGGACAAAGGGTCCAAAGGAGTATTAAGGTCAGAGGTAAGATGCCTGACGAAGTATAAAAGGGGTAAATAGAAGAAGAAGATGATGAATATGATGATGAATTAGGGGAATATAGAAGTAGGACAAAAGGTCCAAAGAAGTATTAAAGTCAGAAGGAAAATGCCTGATGAATTATGAAAGGGGGGTAAATAGAAGAAGAAGATGATGATGTTGATTAAAATGAGTATACGAAGTATTGAGGTGAAAGATATGAATTTAAAGTGAATAAAGCTATAGGAAAAGAGGTGGAGGTAAACATGATGAGTTTCATATGGAAAATAAACATACACGAAACTTAATGTAGAGTAAATAATGGTTCGACATAAGGCAGGAATAATAAAATAAAATTTTATTGTAGATAACACGGTACGTACTCGAGGAAGGAAACCCAGAGGAACGGAAACGTTCCTTATACCAAGAAGTTGCTTTAGTTTCACAACAGGACGAAACGGCATAGATATGATCCGTGAGCAATTTCCAATAGAATTGGCTTACGGAATGATAATCAATAAATCCCAGGGACAAAC
>JARFIX010000204.1:0-18641 GCA_036346125.1 Lycocerus yunnanus
AGGATCCTTTAAAACCTTTTTTTAAATACAAATGATTTACTTTCCAGAGCGGGAAAAGGGACCTGAAAATTTTCCCCTTTTTCTAAAAATCAAAAATGGGAATTTAAAATTTTAAAAATTTATGTTTAGGCTTTTTTATTAAATAAGGGTCGTTTTTGTAAACCAACAACCATAAATTTTCCTAAAGTTTTTGGCAAATAAAGGGTTTGATTTGGCTAAAAAGCCAATTTAATTAAAATTGAAACGGGTAAAATTTTTTTAAAGGTCTTTTTTGCAAAAAGAAAACAAAATAAAAACTAAAAAGAAAATTCCCAAAAATATTAAAGGAAGGGGAAGCATAAATAAAAAAATTTAAATTTAAAATAAGGCGTTTTAATTTGGAACCCATTTTTAAAAAAAAAAACATTAAAATTTCCAAACTTTGCCAGGGAAATCAATTTCCCTTAAAATTTTAGTTATAAATAAACCAAAATTTTTGAAAAAGTATTTCAACCCAAATTTAAAAAATTTTAAAATCTTTAAAAAACCCGGAAAATTTTGTTTTGAAATTTGGATTTCAATTTTAAAACAAATTTAAAATATAAAAACCCAGGGAAAAACCTTTGTTTGTAAATTTGTTAAAATGTTCCCTAAATTAAAATTTTAAAATTCATTTAAAACCAACCGGGGAAAAAGTGAAATTTTAAAATTTCAAAAAACATTTTAAAATTGCATTTAAAAACCCACCCGGGAAAAACCCTTTTTGTAAAAGATTTTGTTTAAAAATTTCCCGTAAAAATTTTTTTTTAAAATTTCCAAACCAAACCTTTTTGTAAAGTAAAATTTAAAAATTTGTTATTTAAATTTTCAAATTTTTTTAAAAGTTAAATTTAAAAACGTGGAAAAAAATTTTGTTTGCAAATTTTGGGAAATTTAAAAATTTCCCAAAAATTTAAATTTTTTTAATTTTTATTTAAAAAAAACTTAAAAACGTTTGTTTTAAATTTTGGGTTAAATTTTGTTCAATTTATTTTAAAATTTTAAGAAAAATTTGTTTTTTAAAGGTTTTGAATTTAAACTTTAAAAATTTTTAATTTGGGGGTTTTTGTTTTATTGATTTTTAAAAATTTGAAAAGGGAAATTTGTTTTAATTTAAAATTGTGAAAAATGAAAACGAAAAATTTTTTTTTTATTTTAAAACCTTTTAAAATTAAAATTTTAAATGAATTTTTCCCTTTTAAGTAAATCAGAATTAAAAATTTTTCAAAATTTAAAAATTTAAAAATTTTGGGCATTTTTATTTTTCCCGATAACTTTAAAACGTGGGAAAAGGAATTTCGAAAAATTTACCCCCAATTTTAAATTAAAATTTTCCCTAAAGAAAAGGGTTTTCCTAAACCCCAATTTTTGGAAAATTTTAAAAAACATTTCCCCGTTTGGGGTTTAAATTTGGTGGAATGGGGTTCAAAGGTCGAAAAAAAGTAAAGTAAACCCCGTTTATTTTAGTTTTGATGAAAAAGAGAGGGCCATTGGGGAAAAATAAAAATTTGGTTTAAAGGGAAAGGTTTGTTTTGGGGTTTATTTTAAAAATTTTGGTTTAAAAAGAAAACTTTGGATTTTAAACCTTTTTTAAACCAAAATTTGAAATAGGTTTTGGTAAAAAAAAAAATTTTGGTTTCCAACAAATTTTGAAAAAGTTTTTTAAAAAAATTTTTAAATTTTTCACCTTTTGAAAACCCCGGGTTCGTTTAAAGGTTTTTGAAAACCCCAATTTCCCTTTCCCAAAGGGAACTTTTGAAAATTTTCAAAATTTCCAACGGCCCCCCGAGTTTTCCAGGCTAAACCCCCCAAAATTTTCATTTAGCCCCCTTTAAAATTTCTAAAATTTATTTTCTTTTAGCTAATTACCACACATTATTTCTTTGGGAAAAGGGATTTTAAAAAAGGGCTTAAAATGGGAAAATTTCCCCTTTTAAAGGCGTTTTTGGCTGTAAAGGAATTTTGGGTTTTGACCCGGGATTTCCCGGCCGCCGAAAGTTGGGGCCGATAAAAAAGAATGGAATTAGGTTTAAGTGAAAAAAATGGAGGGGAAAGCGTTAAAAAAAAAGGGCGGCGGTTCCAAAGGGGAAAAAAAAAGGCAAACTAATTTGGGAAGCAATTTAAAGGCTTTGAAGGAACCCGCCCCAAAAGAAAAAAACCCGGGGCGAATTCGGGATGGGCCCGGAATTTGAAAGGTGTAAAGGGGAAAAAAAATTAAAAAGGAAAAAACGGGCCCAACAAAACGGAAAAAAGACTTTTGTGTGAACCCGCCCCTATGGATCCCGGTAAAACCACCCGGAAAGAGAAAGGGGGCTTTGGAAAGGGCCCAAAGGGTTTTGAAAAAGGCTTAAATTAAAAATAAAAACCCAAAGCCGGCCCGGGTGAAATTTGAATTGCCAAAGGACCAAAAAGGTACGAAACCCCCAAACGCCCGGGTCTGACCCCCCTTTAAAGGGGAGGGACAGTGATACACGGACTTTACCCAAAACTAAAAAGGGCAAAAGCATAACACTACAGAAATTTCAGAAATTTTCAAAATTTGGGCTAACAAACCCGAAAGGAAAAACAAAGTTGGGTGTGGTCCCCTGAAAGGGGCAACCCAAATTATTAGGGGACAGTCGGGATTTTACCTACGGTTGTCCCAAGAAAAGGGAAAACCCATTCCAAAAGGAAAAGTCCCTTTGAAAAAAAAGGAAAAAAGGGCGAAGGCGCAATACGCGAAAAGCCTTCGCCAACGAGTCAGGGCGGGAAGGAATGGAAAGAGAAGGAAAACCTGAAGTAAGCCGAAGGCGAAACCGGCCCTGAGGGGGTAGGTTTATGGGGAAACCCCAATTCCGGAAAGATTTTCAAGAAAGCCAAAAAAACCCAAAAAATTTTTAAAAAAGTTGGGAAAAATTTTTTTGGGAAAAAACATTTAACATTTTAGGGTTTAAAATTTCCGGAGAAATTTTGGAAAAATTTTTTTTGGGGGGCCGGTTTTCAAAAAAAGGGTTTTTTACCCCGCCGGAAGCCCGTTTTAGCGGGGGAAATTTTTTCCAAAAAATAAAAAAATCCCCATATTAAAATTTTGTTCCCAAAAAAAAAAATTTTTTGTTTTTTCAAAATGGGAAAAATTTTAAAGTCCCTTTAAAAAAGGTAAAAATTTACAATAATTTAAAAACCCACTTTTTTTAAATTAATTTTTAAAGGGAAAAAAAAAAATTTTTTTTAAAAAAAATTTTTTTTATTTTTTTTCCCAAAATTTTTTAAAAATTTAAAAAAATTTATTTAATGGGTTTCTTTTCAAGAGCAATAAAATATTGCTAAAATAAATTTTGAAAAATAAAGAAAAATTTGGGTTTAAAAAAATAAAAAAAAATTTTCTCAAAATTTTCATAAACCCTTGGTAAAATTACCCCCTTTTTTTGGTTTTTTCAAAAAGTCCGGCCCTTTTTTTTAAAGCCTCTTTGTTGGTAAAATTTAAATTTTTTGGGTTTTTGGGGTTTAAAACTAAAATTTTAAATTTCTCAAAAATTTTATTTACAAATAACCACAATTGAAAATGTAATTAAAATAAACCCCTTTGAAATTGAAATTCAATTTCACAACAAAAGCTTTTTAAAATTACCAATTATTTTAAAATCTTAATTTAAAATTTTATAAAATAAAATTGTTATTAAATTGATTAGTGAATTTTCAAATTTTAAAATGTAATTTCCATTTATTTTATCCCCAATTTTTAACTCAAACTTTTTAAATTCCTTTATTTTAATTTCTTTTCACTTTAAATCTTGATTTTACCGTTCTTTAATTATTGTGTAAAATTTGTGTTTTTTTTCCATACTTAGAAACTTTTTCAAGTAAAATAAAAAATTGTAAAATTAAATTAAGTTCGGCCTTTTTTAAATTGTCCATTATTTTTTATTCCATTTTGAAATCACAGTTATAACCTAATGTTAACCCTTTATTTACTTTAGGTCTAAAATGTAGCGGAAAATTTTAATTTGTTTTGAAAAAAAGATTTTGGTGAAATAACCCTCGGTACTACAATCACAAAATATATTTAAGAAACCCGGCTAAAGAATCGAAAAATGGAAAATCTTTGGACGTAATTTGAAATTCAGATTTAAATTTCTAAAAAGAACACTCAAATTGTTTGAAAAAAGAATGAGAAAACCCACATCAATTAAATAGGAAACTTAAGAAAAAAGAAATTGGTTGTAAGGAAATTGGCCTTATGAAAAAATTACCTTTTTATGATAAAGGACCTATGAAATAGACACAATTTTTTTTATAGGCCCAATAAAAATTTCTTAATGGGAATGCATCCCTATTCCAAATTTTTTTTCCATTTGGGTTTTGGTTTAAATTTCTTTGTTGTCATTTTAATTAAAATTTTAAAGAAACAGACCTTATTCAAAGAATTTTAAATTTGTTTCCGGGAAAAAATACAAATTTTTTATTTTGTTAAACAAATTTAACAAGCAAATTTAAAATATTTTTAAATGAATTTTAAATTTGCTTTTCCCTTTTAAAAAAATATTTTTGTTTTTACCTTTTGTATAAAATTCACCATAAATCCTCCCGGGTAGCCAAATGCTTTAAATGATTTATGGCATTTTTACCCGCAAATTCAATTCAAAAAATTTTTATAAAATTATAAATTTTTTTTCCCCCCTTTAATTCAATAATGATAAATCTTCTTTAAACTTACACTTCGGCATTCCGCTTAATTTAATTACTGCTCACTTTAGATTTAAAACTTGATGATTTCCTTATTTAATTTCGTAAGTATTTAACCAATTTCAAGGCATTAATCGGTTTAATTAAAAATTTAAATTTTGATAAACAAAAAAAAATTGTTGCCCGAATTTAAATAAAAAATTTTAACCGCAATTTATTAAATTGAAACGTAAGTATATTTTGTTTTACCAAATTATTTTACTTGTAAAAATGTTTTGTTAATTAATTTGTTTTATTAACAAATTTTGGGTTGGAATTTTTCCGCAAGACTTAAAAATATCAAATTGTAAAACTTCGTTTGGAATGCCTAAGGCCTTTGCTGTTGGTACCCAAAACTTTAATGGGTTTCGTTTAATTGCAACAAAGGCTCCACCTAAAGTCCGAACAACGGTGGGCAAAGGCCATACCAAATAAAATGTTCAAAAGAGAAACCGCCATTTTGGTTCTTGAAGGCCATCTGTGGGAGAATTTTACCTTTTTGTTTTTTCAGACCCCATTTTTAGGCCATTTTTTGAAAATTTAAAATAAATTATTTACGTTTTTTTCCTCATTTTTTTCCAAAACCGCATATTAAACGCCTGGCTTGGGTTTTTTTCCAATTTTTTTGGGCCTTTTAATTAAATATTAAAATACCAGGAACCTTATGACAAATCGTAAACTTTCCCGGTTAAAATGCAACAAATGAATTTTTCCAATTTTCATGGGGGTTCTTTTCTTCAATAGGCAACAGAACTAATGCCTGCAGGTTATTTAAGCCAAACAAATTTTTTATTCGCAACGGTCGGTAATTGTTTTCCGCTTTAAAAGTTTGGTTTTGTTAATGTAAAATAATATGTTAAAATTTTAAATACCCTGGGTTATTGAACTGGGGTGATTTTAAGTAATGACTTTTAAGCCGTACGCTAGGGGTTTAACAAAATTTAAAATAAATTATTTCCAAAACCCAACTTCCGAGGTAAAATGTTAAGCCGGGTAAAGCGTCTTACTCCGGCCATTACTAACAACCCAGGAAAGTTTCCATGATGAATAACATTCATGTAAAACTGTTAAAATTTATTTCTTAAATTAATAAAATTTTCTTATAGGAGGAATGTTTTTAATGTAAACGTATAAACTTTAACAAATTTGGCAAATTTTTTGATCAATTTTACCGCTTTTGATTTAAAAAGACGAAGCTTTTGTTTCACGCAAGGGTACGTGGGAAATGCAGGATTTAATGTCAAAATAAAATTATTACAATTAATCAACATAATTTATAATAAAAATAATTTTAAGATTGACCTGCTAAATTGTGGGTTGGATTATTAACGGCAATTTTCTTGTTAACGAAGATTCACAAAAATTCGCTTAAAATTTTTCCCAACTTGGGTTTCTTCCAAACGCAACACCAGGAAAAAAGGGGCCATTATTTAGTTACTTTAGGGGTTGGGAACCCGGCAAAATTGCCAATTAATTGTGGGCCGATTCTTGGAGGCAAATTACCCTTAAAT
Organism: Lycocerus yunnanus; assembly: GCA_036346125.1. NCBI lineage: Eukaryota > Metazoa > Arthropoda > Insecta > Coleoptera > Cantharidae > Lycocerus > Lycocerus yunnanus. The sequence continues at coordinate 6,231 of JARFIX010000204.1, forward strand.
TTCCTTAATTTTTCACAACCGCGGAAGTTTTAGGTTTTGGGTTTTTTTAAAACATTTACAAATCTTTTTACCCAACCTATTTCCTTTTCTCAAAAAAAAGAATTGGGCATAAGTAATTGGTTTCAATTTTTAAACTTTATATGGGTTAATTAAATTTTTCGTATTCTCCGGGTTACAAGGCCAAAAAATAATTACCGGGAGTTAATTCTGGGGGGTTTTTCTTTTAAAATGTTTATTTTATCAAGCGTGATTAAACCGGGTTTGAATCATTACCCGGTGTAACCTGAGGCCCCAATGTGGTTTTTTAATTTAAAAAATAAAATAGCGGTGGAAAATTTTAAAAATCTTTTTAAAAAACGGGGATTCTTGAAAAAACGATTTGTTTTATGGCCGTCAATTTTACAAGGCTTTATATTAAAATTCATCCAAAACTCCAACCGGCAAATGGGAGTTGGCCGGATTAGACTAAAACCCCTTCACTGTTTTAAACCCCCCGAAAAATAAAAACGGAAAGGGGAATAAAGATAGTTTTATTGAGTCCCTTTTTCCCATTAAATTTTGGGAAATCTAATAAAAAAGGAATTGTTGTATTGTAACAAATTATGTTATTTGGAATTTTCAATTCCACGTTTGTTGGATGAAAAGAAATTTTTTTTTAAAACCAGGGTTTCCAAAATTAAACAAAATTATAAAATAATTTATTTTAAATTTTCGAACAAAAAAATTTAAAATTAATTTTTAAAAAAATCAAAAGTTAAATATTGTAAATATTTTTAAATTATTTGGAATTTACTTTTGGGGATGGCAAAAGGAATAATTTTTGGGAATTGTAGTTTTTCCAAATTTAAACCTTTTGCAAAAAACTTAGAAAAATTTGGTAAAATTTTAAATTTTTAAAGAAAACTTCTTTAGGAAGGCTTTAAAATTTTTTGGTTATTTCAATTTTTAATTTTAAATTTCTTTATAAAGTTTGAAGAAAAACAAGTTGCGGGGAAAATCTAAAAATAATTTTGAAAATTTCATTTTGAAACCAATTCCAATTTGATAAATTAAACTGAAAAAAATTTGAAAAAACCATTTGGTTTTTTGGAAAAGTTTTTCAAAAACAATCAATTGTTGAAGTAATTTTGGAGGGCAGTAAAATTTAAAAAACAGGGAGGTTTAATCAAAAAAAATTTGGTTTTTTAAAATTGTTCCTTTCAAAAAAACAATAAGTTTAATAAATTCCGGAGGGCAGTAAAATTAAAAAATGGAGGTTGAATTTGAAAAAAGATGTTGGTTTTGTGGAAAAGGTTTAAAATTACAATCAAAATGGGAATAATTTTCCGGAGGTACTAAAATCTTTAAAATGAGCAAATTAAAAAGTTTTGCTCCGGTTAAAACCAATTAAATTTTTTTACCTTGATTTTAAATTTTGTGTTAACGTTGTATATGGCCAATTGGTTTACTTAAATAGGAGGTTCCTTGATTTTAAGCTTTTAAATTAAATATTTTAATTTCAGGCTTAAATAAAAAAAATTATTAAGTATCCCAAATCCATGTTTTGTTTTTGAAAAAATTTCAACGGCCCACTTGGATTTTGTTGTGATCAAAATAAAAATTTATTAAATTTTATTACCAGGGTTTTCAACCTAAATTTTAAAAAAATTTAATTTAAATAAAATTTTAATAAAAATTTTTAGCACAAAAGAGGGAATTGAAAACGGTTTTACAAATTAAATGGGGTTCAAAATTAATTTAAATAAAATTTTTAAAAATTATTTGAAAGAAATTTTAGTTAAAATTATTGTTTGTAATAAAAATAAGGAATTTTTTAAAGAAATTGGGTTTGTTAGTGGGGATAAATAGTAGCAATTTGTAGCAAGTGTAAATTAACAAAAAGGTGGTAAAAAAGGGATTGAAACAGGTGGAACCAGGTATTAATTTTCAACAAAATTTTTTTGGGAGCTTTAAGGGAATTTAATTTCTATTTCAAACGGAATTTACACCTGAACAGGTTGAAACCAGATAAGGAATTCCAAATTTAAAAATAATGGGATTCAAAATAAATTAAAAAAATTTCAAATCCAATAATGTAAAAATTCCCCCTGAAAAAATTTAAAATTTGAACAAACAATTAATTTTGAACAAAAATAAATTATTAAAAACAATTGAATTTTAATGAAAAGTTTTTCAAAAATAAAAGGAAAAAATTAATTTAAATAAAATTTGGATTTTTTTAAAATTTGAATTACAACTCAAAAAACAATTGTTTAAAAAAATGCCGAAAAACAGTTGAAATTTTTAATGGTTGATTTTTAAAAGTAAGAATTTTAAACAAAATTTTTATTAAGAATAAAAAAAGGAATTTCCTTTTTAATCAGGTCAAACTAAAATAGTTTTTAAATTTTAAGTTTACAAAAAACCCGAGTGTTTTTTCAAATTATTCAAATTAAAAAAAATTTAGGGAAAATTAAATTTAATTTAAAAATTAATTAAATACCAAAAGTTTTATCCCATTAACTAAATTTAAATTATTTCATTAATAAAATTACCATTACAAATTCAGAAGTTCGTTTAAATTAGTTAAACTTAAACTTTTTCCCGTAAAAATTAATTAAAAAATAATTTTTTAATTCAAATTTGTTACAAAAAAAAATTAAAAACCTTAAAAAATTGATTTCCTTAAAACCGATTCGTGAAAATTTAATGGATGGCTTTTTTGTGGGTTTTAAATTTCTGTTTTATGAATTCAGGCATCCATTAAATTTTAAAAAAAATTTATTTAAACTAAACTTAATTTAAAAATAAAATTTATCCTACGGGATCACGAAAAAATTAATTTTTTGCTACCAATGCACCCCATTTCGGCCTATTGTTAATCCAAAACCGATTCAAATAATAAAATCAAAAAAAATTTATTTAAAACTAAAAAATTTAATAACAAAAAATTTAATTAATAAAGGATACCAAAAATGAATTAATTTTAAACGATTTGCACCAATAGGAGGTAACAAAATTGTCCACTTAAAATTGAAATTGAATCAAATTTAGATTTTTGTTTTAGAAAATTTTTAATAAAAGGAAAGTAATTGAGGGAATAAATTAAAACAAGTGTTAGAAGTTTGGTACAAAGGGTAAAATCATGGTTAAAAAAAATTGATTTGAACATTGTAAACGATGAATTGAATTTTTAACAATTTTTGCGGGATTTAAATTTAATTTTGTAAATTTCAAGAAGACCGTTGAAAGTTTACCCAGAACGGAACATTTTAAAACCCAGAATAAAAGTTAATTAATTTAATATTTCGGTGGAAAATATTATACCCATTTTTCCATAACATTAAAATTTGTTCCTAAAAATTTTGAACGATCCTTAAAATAATTTTGTCACTGAATTTCAAATTGGAATATATTTTGTAACAAAAATATTTTAAAAAATAAACGAAAAAATTAATTAAAAAATTTTATTTACCTTAAAAATTTAACAAACCCAGTAGGAACCATTCTCAAAAATAATGATTTAAACCTTAGATTTAGGTTTTGTTTAAAAAAACATGAAATTTTGAAAATTTTATTTAATTTTTTAATAATTTTAAAAATGACCAGTTTTCTTGTTTTCCCGTTCAACCAAAATTATTGAAAATAAAGTTTAACAAAAAAATTATTTTGACCCTTTGCGTTTAAAATTTATCAATTTCAATTCAATAAAAACCAATTTTGGGAGATTTAAAATTTAAACACAATTTTCCCGTAACAAGCAATTTTATTCCGACGCAACCGTTAAAGAAGTCACCGGAAGTTTTAACCTTTAGAACAAATCAATTTTTTTAATTTATTTACTTTAAAAAAACAAACGCAGGATTTCTTAAAAGACATTTTTAAAAATTTTGATTGCCCAAAATAAAAATTTTTTCAAAAATTTTTTCCCCAAAAATTTAATTGATTTCATTTAAACGTTAAGTTGGAAAAAAATAAAAAAGAAGGTTTTAGCGGGGTTTTTAAAATTTATTGTTTTTTTGCTTCACCACCAAAAAATTTGGCATTAATTTAAACCCTTTTTCCTTTTTTTTTTCACTTTTTTCCTACAAAAATAACTGAAAAATCTTTAAAATTTTTGGCCTAAGCATGTCCCAAAAAATTCATTCTATTTTTTCAACCTCGCCGACCCTTAAAATTTAAAAAATTAATTTAAATTTTTTTTTTAATTACCACTTATTAAAAGTCCTAAAAAAATACGTAAAATTACATTTAAAATTTTTAACTAAAATTACAAAATTTCTTATAACCCAAACTAAAAATTATACAGATTGGTATTTAAATCATTGATTTCTAAAAAAATTTAAAAAACAAAAAAACAAATGGATTTAAAACAAATTGGTGAAAGTATTTGGGTAATAAAAATAAATTTAGCATTTTAATAATTAAATTATTAAAAAAATTTATAATGATTGCGAATTATAACTAATTGAAATAAATTAAAAATAATGAAAATTCAGAACGATGACTGAAAAATCCCCAAAAAAACAAGGAGAACAAAATTAAGACAATGTATTTCGGTTATTAAATAGAATTTCGGTGGATAAATAAAAAAATTTATTGGGATTTTTTTAAATTTCAAAACAATTTTTCTTTTTATTTTAGATTTTATCTTTTTTTAAATTTTCATTCGTACGTTCTTTTCTTTTATTTTTAATAAAGCTTTCATAGACGTGATTTTTTTTTTTTAAAAATTCCCCTTAAAGGGGGTTTCCTTTTTTTTTCGAAAATTTAAAGGGTAAATAAAAATTAAATTACAAACTTTTTTTAAATTTATATTTTTAGCTGTATTTTGTATTTTTTCTTTAATTTTTTAAAATTTCCAAAATAAATTTATTTAATTATTAAAAAATTAAAAAAAACAATTATTAATAATTTTCCTTAAAAAAAAATTAAATTTTAAAAATATTTTTTAAAATTTATTTAAATATTAAAAAAAAAATAAAAAAAAAATTAAAAAACCCAAAATTTAGGTCCAAAATTTTTCTGGAAACCAAAAAAAAATTTAAAAAATTTAAGGAAAATTAATTTAAAATTTAAATTTTTAAAATTTTGACCTTTTAATTTTTAAAGGGAAAAAAAAAAGAAAAGCCAAAATAAAAATTGGCAAAAATTCCAAAATTTTTAAATTTAATTTTTTTTGCCAAACCTGGAAAAATTTTAAAAACCCAAAAAAAAAAAATTAAATTTTTAAATTTGCCTTTTACTAATAAAAAAATTAAATTAAAAAAAAAAAAATTTTTTTAAAAAATAAAAAACCCCTTCCCTTTGGGTTTCAAACCGTCTTATTTATTTTTTTTTTCGGCCGGTTTTTTTCCTTTTTTTAAACCTACCAAATTTAAAACATTAAATTATGAAAATTTTTCTTTAAAAATTAAAATTTGATGCCTTATAAAAAATTTTAAAAAAAGGTTTAAAATTTTTTAAACCAAAAAAAAAAAAAAATTAAGGGAAATCGTTAATGGTTTTTTCCAATATTTTAATCGGAAAAAAAAATAAATAAATTGCTTAACTAAAATTAAATTTTTTATTTCAAAAATTGAAGTTGAACTTCAAACTTTTTTTTAAGTTCTATTTCAGTAAAAATTTAAAATTAATTTTTTAATATAATTTGTGAAAAAAAAAATAAAATGCTTTTTTTTTTTTTCTCATTGATAAAATTTCAAAGATTTTCTTATATTTGTAATTTTCGTAATTGGAATTTTAGGAATTTTTACATAAGGACTATCATTGAATACCCTTTCTTGTAATATTACTACTTAGTAATTGCTTTTAAAGGTTATGACTATATAATTTTATTTACTTTTGATTTTTGTGTAACGACTTAAAAGTAACGTTCGAAAGTAGAACGAAGCCGGATTGAGATCGTGAATGAAGTTTTGATAAAATTACCCAATTTGTTATAATCAGTAACATTCCAGTGTAGATAACTACAAACGTCTTCGTGTAAGTAATTATTTATGTAGCGCTTTATTTTTAGATCTCAATGTGATTACGATGGACCCCATACTCTGAACATTATTATTAACAAAATAACGTACATTATTAACAAAACAACAATGCAAATTCTGTACATTTCCTAAAGATGAAATAAGTGAAAATCCTAAGGTAAAAACTGTTGAGTTAGGTATACTTTCATTTACTTTTTTGTGATTAGTTTACATCATAAATACTTGTTTTAGATTAAACTAGAAACTTGGCATGAAGCACGAAAGGCGCAATAAGGAAAAGTGGATTAGCAATATTTTAATATAACAAAGCGACAAGGTTTATTATTTCTTCACCTTATAAAACGAAAGCAAGGTGAAGAAAAACCTTACCAAGCAAAACTATAAGTAAAGGCCAGAGCCCTTTGCCTCGTTACCGAAGTAAGTTACTTACAGAAATTGCAAACTAAAAGGATATTTTATACCATATTTACTATTTTAGTTGTTCAAGACAAGATTTCTCTGGGAGTGAGAAAAGACAGGAAGTCGAAAACATCGATATGCTTAAGTGTCTTATAATCAAAGTGAACTAATAATTCTAGTAAAGATAAAGAAAATCCAGATGTACAATATGAGAATGTAAGACTTTATATTATTATTGAAACCATAAATATTAATTTTTTATTTTTAGGATTCTGATGAAGGCCTATATAAAATACCACATGTTACAGAATTTCAAAATTTATACGGTAAATCTTTTATGCACTACAATGCCCCTTTTATTACATTTAGCAAAATGTGTAAATATTTGGCGCTCATTATGGTGCTATTCAACTTTTTCTTTTGAATCGGGCAATGGGTGCTTAGTTAGGCTGGTAAAAGGAACTAGAGGTGTGGCTTCTCAAATTGCGTATAAATATTCAATTTGTAAATTTACAAATATATTATGAAGTAAGCCAAAAACATTAAAATTTTGTTGTGCTCTGATCTGTTACCGGCCTGCTTCTGTAACTATTAAGTGCAATAGCAACGTGAGGTTATTGGGCGATGAAATAAAAGTGACACCAAATGAAGAAAAACTGAAATGTTACTCTCGTCGAGGAGACAAGTCCAATAACTCGATTGTCAAATTAGTAAATGGCTCATATGATGTGATACAAAACATATTTAAAAAAATGAAGATGTTTTTGTTATCCTATGACATATTAATATTGACAGAAACAAAATGTGGGAACTCATCGACGTGGGTGAAAGCGCCACATATTAAAGTTTGACGATCTTAGATTAATAAATGCTTGTGACATTTTTAGACAAGTCATATTAATATGTTATGGAGAATCAACATATATTGCAGAATTCTAATTTTTATGAAAAGATTAAATTTTTATTTTGTAAAATATAATAAATTATAATGAAATTGCAAAACTTATCTTAATCGATGAACATAATCCTGCCTTTAGAAATAAAATTGAGTGGTTTAAGTTCGAAGCAATGTCCGGCAAGTTAAATTGCAAAGAACGGATGACCAAACTTTCCAAAGTCGGTTCTGGAAATTTGAGTTTAGAAAGGAAACATTTCAGAAAAAATGAGAGGCCCGACTTTTCGGACAGGTTAATCTTTTATATGGCGTTCATTGTACAAACTTTTTACAAAGTTTTAATTTTAGATCCTCTTGGACCGACACACCGCAAAATTTGATGAAGTTAAAAAAAAACTCGTGTTGAAAAAGGCAATGCATTTGGATGATCGATTTTCGAGAGGTCAAACAAAATTTTTATAAGAGATATTTGCGTTATCTTCATTGTTATCCACAATATGGGTTAATAAATTAATACAATGTACACCGAAGAAAAAATTGTAATGCATTTATTTTTTTTGGTATCTGAATACTACAGCAGAATTTTTTTATAATATAAATTATTAAAGCTGACTACAAACTAATTTTCAAAAATCGTAACCGTTTGTCTTGCCATTTTGTCGTATTCCTGTTGTACTTGTAAATAAAAAGTAATATTGTTCCAAAATCATATTCCATTTTCTTTGCCATTTCTGTATCGATATTGTGCACACGTTTTTAATTTTGTTCATTATTTACGGGCGAATTTTGTATAGAACTTTTGCAATCTATTACGTTATGATCGTAACAACATATTTCGTTTGATTTGGTTAATCCTGTGTAGGTCCACTTCTTTGAGCCACATATACGGCTGTAGAGGGAAACCTGCAAAAAATAAAATTATTATTAACTTGGAACAAATTTTTGTTTAACTTTTCAAATTACTTTCAAGTTTTGGTAATTTCCCAATAAATTGCAAATTATTTGCGGTCAGTGATTTTCGAAGCTTTAGCCAATGCGGTGCACAATTTGATGCATTTGTCTTCGCCATCACTATCGCAGCTGATGTTTATAGTTTTTTGTTTTAGAACTATTTTGTCGGATTTGGTGGGATCTTTGGTATCAATTATTGCACATTCGCAGATAAAATCTATGGAAAAATATTAGTTTTAAAATTTACATTAGCAAATTGTTACCTATTGGCTCGAGTTCGGCTTCGGATGTGACGGTCAAGGGAACGTTTTCCTGAACTGGCGAAAAGTTGAAACGTCTTGTTGGTTACCATTGACTGCACTGAAAAATTAAAATATATTATTTTATTTATTAAAACTTGGAAAAGTTTCACTTACATTGCACAATTAACAAGTATTGCAAACACAAATAATGCAATCTTCATGTTGACTCGTTGCGGTGGTCTAGTTTTATAAAGTGAAATGGTTATTGAAATTTCCCCTTCTTTTATACCCACGACGAATAGGTTCGTAATGTGTACGTGCACAATTGCATGTTTGCGGTTTGAATCTTTGAACTGCAGTTTTCCAATACACTTTTGGTCATTACTACCACGAACATTCTTTGCTTAAATCACTTCGAACACTTTTCGATGATATTTATGTAATTGTAGTCTGAAGAATTTATAGACGTCATAGAACATGATAAGCACCTATATCATATTTATTAGACACCTCTTATCTAAAAAATGCTTTCTAGTTGATTAATTTCGAAAATATTTTATTTTGTTATACCTAGTAGGCACCTAATAATTTTAGTACGAATGTTTTTTGTAAATAAAACTAGGGCTAGGAATTAAAGAAATACATAATCTATAAGTTAAGGGTGTGATGATGAGCCAACATTGACAAAAAAAATATTTTTGTAAAGCAAAAGAGAGAAGCCGAATATTATACCTAAATTTAGGAACCCTAAGAGGCAACAATTAATTGTCTAATTCACGAGAACTCCTGTAGTAAAATCCAGTAATTCACTGAAATAATTAATGTGGAAAAACCATCTAAATTTTAGACATATCATCTAAACACTGTCATTGATTTTCAGCTTTCTACTTCAATTGACTGTAACGTCTTATCGCTAATAGCTGAATTAGACAAACTTATGTTTAGATAAGTTGTCTAATAATTTAGTAAATCAGACAATACGTGTAGATATTTTATGCACTTTAAATAGGTAATTTGTCTAATAATTTAGATAAATAATATAAGAGGATGTAGACCGTTCTACCGTTCGGATGATATAACGCCCCGAAAGCATTTCAACGATTAACCGAGTTTTTAGACTACTACGGTTTGATGATTTGAAGAACCAGATGCAATAATATATTTTATTTAAAATGCAAATATAAGACATTAATCAATATTTCCAGTTTTTAACAAGCTAAGGATTGGCTTGTAAACCAATTTCACAACATCAATTCCGTATAAATAATCGGTATGATGAAATTCTTTATCGGCAATCATATACAGATCGACAACACTTGAAACTTCCTTGCTCAATTGTACCACATCTACGTCATTACTCAACCAATCGCTTTTACTATAGAATAAATATATGGGAGCTGCAATGTTGGTCAAGTTATATTCGGGCGGAGATGTACTGCCATATTTTAGTAGGTTACTGCTTGAATCGGCATATTCAAACTGGGCAAATTTTTCTGTAAAATAACAAAATTTAGTTTTACATGTAGTTTTTGAAAAATTAGAATATTTACTAGAGACAAATCCCTGCGCATAATGACGCACTTGCATTGTGCTAGCTCCTGCAGGACTGTGACCGGAGATGATGGGTACGAGTGTCTCATTAAGTTGTTTTTCGTTATATCCACATAAGGCAAACAAATAATTTGTACATAAAACTTCAAAGTGGGAACCACCATGACACATCACGTTCATGCTCTTTATTCTGAGAATTGGATCTGGTAGAAATTCATATCTTCCAATTATTTCAAATAATTCCTAAAAACTTTGTTAAATAATTAATTCTGCTTAAAGTTATCAGTCTTACCTCGTTTGCGGGTTCAAATGTAGCGATTAGACGTAAAACTGGACTGGGCACATGACTCATATAGGCTAGTGGAGCTAAACTAACCATAAAAATTATTTTGCTGTTGTATTCAGGTTTTTCGGCACACATAACGTAAAAAGATGTGGTTCCTGACCGTGACCCACGTAATATAATTTTTCTTGGCCGGTATGTGCAATAACGTGATCTATCATAGTTGGAAGATCAATAACTCCAATTTCGTGCCAACTGAAATTCCAAAAATCTTTTGCATCCCGATTTGCGTCAAGTGTTCTGTGTTTTTTGGAATATGTATTTCCGCGAGCGTTGCCTAACCAAACATCGTAACCAGCATCGGCCAAAAGGTATGCTGAAAAGAAAATGCGAGTAAAATGTAGGGAAGTTGTAAATAGAATACCTACGTAGCGCATTGTCAGGGCCAATTATTAAGAAATCTGCCGAAGAACCTAGCAATCCGTGTTGCAGAAATACAGCCTTTTTGGTTCTCCAGAGTCTCCATTTTTAGAGTGTGGAATTCTGTGCAATTCTAAGATGTAACCATCGGTGGTTTCTACGTGATGAACTTCAACTGGGTAGCCATATTTTTTAATCAGTGATGGCTACGAAGAAATTGTTTGTCAGGTTTAAATATAAAAATTATTCTTACCGCTGGAAGTGTGGCATCTTCGGGCAATTCTACATTATCTGCAACGACAGCAGTGATAAAGGCTACAAAAATTATCCCAGATGGCCTAATCATAACTTATTTTTATGTTTTGATAAATAACCAAATAACATGGAATTACAGAATGGTGGTATATAATAAAGTAGTAAACCCACATTCTTACCTACGACATTGTAGCGTTGCAAATGTCAACCAGCGACGCTAAATAAAACTTTTTAAATAATAATTAATTATGTTCAATTTATTTTGAACATTCTATACATAAAGGAATTGAAATGTTGGTATGAATTTTGAAAATATGAGTTACAATGATAACAAGAAACATTTTGTTAAACAAAAAAAAATTGTTTGAATAATTTTTGGAAAAACTGTAATAAAAGTTAGTGCCGATATAGTATTTTTTTGAAATAATTGGAATATTTACAGGTAATACCTTGCATTTTTGGGTCGACCGACTTTCAATTTTTTAGTTTTTTGGATTGGGAAAAATTTTTACGAGGTTTTTATTTGTCAACATCTGACGACCGTTGACCATATAGTGAGGGGGCTCGAGACCTGATTTTTGAGCCAATCAAAAATTTTATTAATCAGCTACTGTGCTCTATTGGATGATAACGCATTGTATTAGAAACAGTGAAGCATTCATCGTTTCATCGCTCAACATTGTTCCCAAGGGTATCAAGGAAGATTTAATTTTACTCATTATAATAATTTTGGTTCTGCGCGCTCTTGAGTGGGTGCAAATTTTTTTGCCATTTTTTTTAGACAAAACGGGTCACATATGGTCTGCTGTTTTGGGTTGTAATGGGATTGTGATTTTTGATTTTTGTTCATGCCAATTTTGTTGGAAGGCGAGGATTCTGCGGAGAAGGAAACTTTTTGGAACCGACAGGATTTTAACCAAGCCATTTAATAACAAAATCATATTTAATTTTTGGGGAGTAAAGATTACAATTTATTGCATGCCTTTGACGGAGATTATTTGATTTAGTTGTTTAATTTTTGAAAACGGAATTTAAAATTCGAAGTATCCCTCAGGGGTGTGAGAGACCAATTACGCCTTCAGCAATTTGTAATTTTTTTTTCGATTAAGTGAACCTTCAGTTCTCATTAATTGGTCTTTTAAATTTTTTTTTTTATTGTTAAAGACACCTTCAGTGTCCCCTTTCCCAATTTTTTATCTTCCGTGCAGTTGCAATAAACAAAATTTGCGTAATTTAGTGTTTTCTTCGGTTTTTTGTAACTCTTGGCGCCCTGGCAGAATAATTCTAAAAGTACGACTGACCCAACAGCCTTCTCCGATAACAGCAGCTAGCCGCTACTTGCACAAGTAGCTAGGTATCCTACGCAATTTTGCGGAGTGGTACACATTGTCTATTGTTCAATAGCAATCAATTAAAATAACAATAAAATTGGCAATTTAATTTTAA